>JASSUY010026095.1:0-11643 GCA_032466535.1 Forpus xanthops
TTTGGCTAGTTTGGGTCAGGTGTCCTGTCTCTGATTTCTCCTGGCTTCCTCTCCTCCCTGGCAGAGCATGAAACTCAGAATGTCCTGGGTCACAGTAAACATTACTGAGCAACAACTAAAACCATTGGTGTTACCAGTGTTGTTTTCAGGCTGAGAGTCAAAAACACAGCACTGCACCAGATACTAAGAAGGAGAAAAATGACTGCTACTCCTGAACCCAGGATATCACTCTGTAAAGTTTGTTAGGCAAAGGTATTATAAAAATATCTTTCTGGTTAACCTGGTTTGCGAATCCTAACAGTAGTTTTAATAAGTGAATGACTACCTGTAGGTAATAGATATAATCTAGATGAGATTAACGCAAAGTGATTCAGACTATGAATATATATTTTAAAGTCAGAACAGCAATACTGCAAGCTTTTTGAAATTCTCAGTATATTTAACTTTGGTTTGAAGATATTTCTTTTGCTTATACAGAGAAGCCCTATTTATGCTGTATGGAATCCTTAGCTCCTTTTAACTGGAATATCACTACTGTCTGGAAGGGCAGAAATGCAATCTCTACTGGGTAAGATATGTTCTCATTTTCTTATGGTATGCTCTTTTGAAAGTATGCGGCTGGGTAGCAATGGCTGAGGCTGTTCATTGCCCTAGCCTTATCACTTCATGCAGGAGGTGGTGGCACTTTCTAGCAGCATAAGCATTCCCTGAGGGGAAGTTGAGTATATATTGGACCTGAAAGTTTTGAGAGGGCGGAGATGGAACAGAGGGAGGAACAGGGGTCTGAACACACAAGCAGTTGCTGACCGTGAACCTGGAGTTTAATGAGAAGGGAAGACTTCAGAGAGAAGGAAGATGTCCCAACAACCTTAGCTGAGGCTCTTGAGTTCTTCTTTCAAGAAACTCAGAATGGACTCTATGGAGTTAGAATTTCTTTTGTATCTTATCTACTAATTTGTCTTTTTATTTCTCCTGTTCTTTTTTTAAAAGAAGATAATCTTAAACCCCTCTCCTGTCTATTTAATTAAAAACATTTTTGACCTTAAAAACTTGCTGATAATTTTTCTGTGCTCAGTATAAGAAGCTGTCCACAGTCATTGACCTCAAAGCTCACAGCAGCTTCAGGGTCCTATACACAATGAATAAAATGAACATAAATACATTAGAACTAAATTAGTTTTTACCAGAGTTGAGAGGACTGTTTTACTTATAGCTGCTGATCTTTAATTCAGCTGTCCTGGTCACAGAGATGAAATTTACTACATTTTGTTCTCTAAGGTGGGACAAATTATTGGCTCAGTCATATTAGTTATCAGCAAAAACTGAAGGTATTTTGGGCAGCAATTGGCTAGCTTTCAGAATTGTTACTGCTATTGTATGCCTCTAACTCTAGAAAAAAAAGCTCCATTAAAACAAGCAGCTATGAGCTGTGAGCACTAGTGCTGTTTTCTGAAAGGAACTGAAACAAAGTCTACAATGTTTTTTTCTTATCTGTAAACCAATCTATAAGTGATACATGACATGAAATTCCAACTAAGTACTACGCAATTGAATCCTAATATCAAATGCATAACAGGTAACTGCAATCTCAAACATACAGACTTAACAGTTCATATTTGAATCTGTGCTTTACTTCTAATGACTTTACCAGAAAAAAGAAAGTCCAAAGATAAAAATAACCAGGTACATGGAATAAACAAAAAGGTCTAGCAAGACTTAGAGTAGAAATAGACAGTTACATGGATATTAAGTGTACCTATACTTACATTAGGTAAGATTTAATGTTTAAGTCACTTATAATAGCATTCTTTGGGGCCTGTGCCAGCTACCAACTGGCAATGCTTGAGGAAGGTATTTTTTCATGTGACTATGTGTTCCATGACTATTATGGACAAGCAGAGGGTAAAAAGGTTATCTGGGGAGAAAAGATATTTTTTGTCCTCTCCTGCACCCATTGTCATGACAAATTGCAATCTTGACATGGCAGCTGCATATGTTTTTAAGTGTTTTTAATTTTACCACTGCCTTTTAGACTTTAATATTTCTTAATATTATTCTATGTAATTTGGCTGTATATGAATTATAAACTCATATAGTCAGAGCAATTGGTTCACTGATTGGAAAAGCCACTGTTCCCTTGATACTTCTTTAATTTCCCTGAGTTTTAAATTTGCTCATTACATAGGATCCTCACTAATCTGATAGAGCTAAATGGGTCCCATTGAGAAGAATTGGAAAAAAAGGTAAAACCCCATGGGCTGAGATAAGAACAGCTTAGTTATTTAAACAGAAGTAAATAATAATAATAGTAATAATAATGAAAACAGCAAAAAACAGAGAGAGAGAGAGAGAAAGTAATAAATCCTGCCCTGCCCCCAAAACCCAAGATATGCACAGTAAAAATGCTCACTACACAAAGACTAATTCACAGCACATCCCCACACAGCAATTGGTGGCTCTCAGCCAGCTTCCCCCAGTTCGTATTCTGAACATTGCATTCTATGGTATGGAATATCCCTTAGGCTAGTTTGGGTCTAGTGCCATGGCTATGCTGTCTCCCAGATTCTTGTGCCTCTCTTCACTGTCAGAATGTGGGACAGTGAAAAGTCCTTTATTGGGGTAAGCACTGTTTAGCTGTTAAAACATTGGTGTTTTATCAACATTAGACTAAAGTTGAAACACAGCACTGCACCACCTAATAGGAAAAGACTTAATTCTCTCCCAGATGAAACCAGGACAATCAGAAAGGCTTCCAATTTGATAGAGAAGAAATTTGTCCTTGTACTAATATGCATACAAATTCATAACTGCACAGCCTTAAAGGACATTTTTAAACTCTGTTCAGAAATGACCACTGAATTTGTCTTATTTCAGATGCACTTACAAAAACTCTTTGTAGGTGTTTTTTATGTCTCTTGCTAGTTTCAAGTAACTTTGCACCCTACTCTAATTTTATCTCAAGAAATTTGTTCTATTCTTTTTCAGAATTATTCTTAGACATGTGCCAGTTTCCAGTATACTTGTAATTCCTCTTTGCTGTAGTCTTTCTTACTGTTGCTACATTTCTCTGACACTAGTCTGGCTTAGTCTTGTACTTTTCACAGCCTGTTTAGATATTAATTCATATTAAATATGAACATTGCATTATGTTCCTTAGATTAAATTCCATACCTGAATTTCCTGAAGCCTGTATTTCAAAAGCCTAGTTTCCTCATAATGATACTTTCACACTTTCCCCTTAGAAACATGCATTATGTTATTTTATGACTTTCACTCAAACGACTTTTCACACACAACTCTTTCCTATTAGTTGGATTAAAATCTAAAAATAGCTGCTTCCCCAGTTTTCTTTCTCTGAAACAAACATTGTCCCCACATTAAGTATAGTAATGTTTCCCTCTGCTCAATTTTATTTTTTTAAGCAATTTTGCCCTGGATTCAGGAGTAGCAGTCATTTTTCTCCTTCTTAGTATCTGATGTAGTGCTGTGTTTTTGACTCTCAGCCTGAGAACAACACTGGTAACACCAATGATTTTAGTTGTTGCTCAGTAATGTTCCCTGTGACCCAGGACTTTTTGAGTTTCATGCTCTGCCAGGGAGGAGGGAAGTCAGGAGAAATTAGTGACAGGACACCTGACCCAAACTAGCCAAACACATATTCCATACCACAGCATGTCATGCCCGGTATATAACCTGGGGGTAGTTACCCAGAAGGACTAGATCACTGCTAGGGTCGGGCTTGTTATTGGTGGGTGGGTGGGGGAGCAGTTGTATTCTCTTCCCTTGTTATTTCCCCTATCTTTATTATTACTGGGGGAAGCATTAGTGGTTTTGTGTTATACCTTAGTTAGTGGACTGTTCTTATCTCAACCCATGCGACTTACATTCTTTCAATTCTTCTCCCCATCCCTCTGGAAACAGTGGAAGAGGAGGGAGCGGACAAGCTGCTACGTGGTTCTGTGCTGCTGGCTGTGTTTAAACCATGACAGTTCTGTTTTGGCACCCAATGTGGGGTATGAAGGGTTGAAATCATGACAGATCTGAGCAGAGTGTGTCTAACTATATTTGTGACAAGCATTCATTGTTTCGGATTAATATTCACTCATCATAATGTTGATTTGTTGGCTGTCAAAGCTGTTGCTCTTTATCTCACAGTTTCAGCATGTCGTACCTTACTTACAGCTGGTATTTTCTGTCTTAGTGCTCATTAGCTAGGGGCCTTGGGCTAAGGTTCTTGTTTCATTGTACTGTATGATAATGACTTGAAATGCAATAGAATCATTGATTATAAAACTGATCTGGCTTGTGTTCCCAGTGTGGTCACCACCTCCATACTTTGGGAGGTATATAATAGAAGTATTTAGAGGTTGCACATCTGTCTTTTTTCCTCTCCTTGGGTTGTCAACCTGTGAAGGAGACACTCCCTTGCCTTCCCAGCTCTGCACGCCCCCCCCCTCCTCCCCCCGCCTGTTTACAGCATCATTTGAGAGTTCTGAAGGTTTTGAATGGCCTTTGGGTACCTTTGAGACCTGCCTGCTAATTGTGATGAGGATCGCCAAGTTGGCGGACAGAGTGTGTCTTACCCACAAGCATTTCATCTGATTGAGAAAGTTTAGCAGCGTTGGGTTTGGGCCTTGTCTAGGGGCAGATGATGAGATGATGATGGAAGAGGACCAAGAGATTTTCCCGAAGGCTGGATAGTCATGAGTGGCAGGGTGTGTGGGATAGTATGGGCAAGTATCTAGGCCTGCAGGCCCCTTCCAGTGCTTTGGAACTTCACCACTGAACAAGCACAAATTCCAGAAAAATTAGTAAAACATTTCAATGAGATTCATTACCATCCTGGTCATACCAGAGAAGGACAAATCATGGCAACATGCTTGGACTTGACCTATGCTTACAGAGCCCTGTTCAACACCATCCAGCACCTTCAAAGGGAAAAAAATATTTCTGGATGTGATGGCAAAACAAACAACAATGCAGCTACTCTAACTCCAAATACAGCAGCTACACCCACCCTAGTGACAAGTAGAGCAGCTACTCAAACGCTGTCTACAACAGATAATGCAGCTATTTTAACTCCAAGTGCAGCAATTACACAAAGCCCAGTGACAACTACAGTAGCTACTCAAACTCCAATACAACAGACAGCGCAGTTACTCCAGCGTCAAGCACCGCAGCTACTCCAACCCCAGTGACAAGTACAGTAGCTATTTAAACTCCAATACAACAGACAGCACAGCTACTCGAGCTTCAAGCACCGCAGCTATGCCAACCCCAGTGACAAGTACAGTAGCTACTCAAACTCCAATACAACAGGCAGCGCAGCTACTCCAGCTTCAAGCACTGCAGCTACGCCAAGCCGAGTGACAAGTACAGCAGCTACCCAAACCCTGGCAACAGATACTGCATCCACTCCAACCACAGTGATAATCACTGCAGCTAAACCAGAGGACCAATTTGTGCCAATATTTGTTGCCCCTGTATGCAAGGGGAACAGAAAAGACACAGAAAAGAAAAATCAAGAAGCAAGATGAAGAAGAAATGGCAATGAACTTACCACCCAGGACAGCATCTGATCAGGAGTCATCATCACATGAATCAGAGGAAGAAGGAGAAGAAAAGGTAACTTCTTGACCCCAGATGTCAAACGAGCTGTGAAATATGCAAAAAGATTTTACCCATCCACCAAAGGAGCACATCATCACCTGGTTGCTCTGATGCTGGGACAATGGGGTTGACGGTCACGAACTAGAAGGTAGGGACGCCAAGCAGCTGGGTTCATTTGCTAGGGAAGGGGGAATTGACAAAGCAATTGCAAGAGAGAAGCCGTCCCTCAGCCTTTGAAAGCAGGTCTTGGCAGCTGTGAAAGAAAGGTTTCCATACAAGGACAATGTTATGAGTCATACAGGCAAGTGGACTACTCTAAAGAAAAGCATCCAGCCTCTGAGGGAATCAGCCATTGTAGAGATGATCTATCACAAGCTGGATGCTGGGGATGCATCTATAGATCCAGATGAAGTAGAATGTACACGATTCATATAGCAGAAATTTGCATGGAATGCACCATCATCGTATGCATATTCATTGGTAACATTAACCTGGAATGCCATAGTACCACCAACAGTAAATGAAATTATTCATAAATTCCGAGAGTTTGAGACAATCTCACCCCTTCCATCATCTCAGCTGTCCCAGGACCTCAAACAATTGAGAGACAATCTGTCTGATCTATCCAGCTCCTCAAGTGTACCCACACACATCTCAGCTATTAACAAAAGGCATCCCACTGTTTGAGTAAGAAGATATAGAAGGTATACATCATGGACCACCCTGTGGTTTTACCTGCAGGATCACAGAGAAAACATGAGGAAGTGCAATGGAAAACATACCTCAGCTTTGGAGGTACGGGTGAGTGAACTGAAGAGGAGAACAAAGACCAAGGATGACCATCTCATGAAAGTTGACTCTTCAGTCTCTGGTGAGCAGGTTCCCAGATGTAGTGGAAGAGCTGATTTTATGCCAGCTCCTGGGATAAAGAAGACTAATCCCTTTCTACAAGAATCAAGTGAGCAACGTTGTGATGACAATTAGAGGGGCCCTGCCTCCAGCCAATTCTTTTGATTCTCATTCCCATCCCTCCAGGAGTGAGGGGAGGAATGGAGGGGAGTGAGGAAGCAGATGCATGGTTCTGAGATATGGCTGGGCTTAAACCACAACATGATTTCTTATTAAAATAGACAAAATCATGAAAAGAATACTGGCAGCTCTAAGTTCAAAAGCTGTATTTCAGTAAGTTAGAAAGAAAAATTGTAGCTCCAGCACCTCCAAATTTAACAGTCTGCAATGCACTTAAATTCAATTAAAAAAAACTAGCCTCTTAATATTTTCAAAAGTTATTATGGCTAGCATGCATAGATTTTTTTTCTTGTGGAACATACATAACTACACATTGCTGAAATCAAACATGTCTTCACTAAGAGCAAATCATGCCTGAACAAATTTGGTAGCTTTCTATAGTGTAGTTATAGTGTTGGTGGATAAAGGAAGATCAAAATATGTCATCGACTTGGTCCTGTGCAAAGCATTTGACATTTTCCTGCACATCTTTTTCTCCAAAGTAAAAGGCATGTATTTGACAAATGGACCACTTGGAGGATAAGGAATTGGATGGATTGTTACTTTCAAAGAGATTTGGTCAGTGGCTCTATGTCTAAGCTGACACCAGGAGTAGGTACTGAGACTGGTGATCTTCAACATCTTACTGGTGACATGGACAGTGGGATGGAGTACACCCTCAGCATGTTTGCTGATGACACCCAGCTGTGTGGTACAGCCAACAAGCTGGAGGGAAGGGATGCAATCCAGAGGGACCTTGACAGGCTTGAGAGGTGGACCAATGCCAGCCTCATGAAGTTCAACAAAGCCAAGTGCAAAGTCCTGCACCTGGGTTGGGGCAATTCCAAGCACAGCTACAGGCTGGGGGAGACTGGATGGAGAGCATGTTGACTGACAAGATGGAGAGATGTGTTGACTGACAAGAAGCGCAATGTGACCCAGCAATGTGGTCTTGCAGCTCAGAAAGTCAACTGTAAGCTGGGCTGCACCAAACAGAGCATGGCTAACTGGTTAAAGAGGTAACCCTTTCCTCTTATGAGACCCCACTCAGAGTACTGCATTCAGCTCTGGGGCTCCCAAGAAAACAAGAATATAGGCCTGCTGGAGCAAGCACAGAAGAAGGCCACGAAGATGATCAGAGGGCTCTAGCATGTCTTCTATTAGGACAGGCTGAGAGATCTGGGGTTGTTTAGCCTAGAGAAGAGAAGACTTAGGGAAACCTTATAGCAGCATTGCAGTACATAAAAGGATCTACAGGAAAGATGAGAAAGGATTATTTATCAGTGAGTATAGTGACAGGACAAGAGGTAAATGTTTTAGATTAGACATTGGGAAGAAATTCTTTACTGTGAGGGTGGTAAGGCACTGGCACAGGTTTCCCAGAGAAGCTGTGGCTGCTCCATCCCTGGCAGTGTTCAAGACCAGGTTGGATGGGGCTTTGACCAACCTGGTCTACTGGGAAGTGTCCCTGACCGTGGCAGGGGAGTTGGAACTAGAAAATCTTTAAGAGGCCTTCTAACCCAAACCATACTCTGATTCTATGATCTTATGATTCTATGAGTTTATGATTCAATTTCTTTCCATATTCTGAGTCTTCTAGGTTTATAAGAACATGTTCAGTGTTAGAGAATAAATAATCTGCAGCATGGTGGTATATCTTGAATGGTATAATTTATCCTCATTTATTACTTGATTGTATAACTCAGTGTTAAATTTAAAATATATAAAAATATCATTTAAGAGCAAAGGGGGGGGAGGTGCATTTCCAGTATAAAAAAAAAAAAAAAAATCTTTCTATAAGGATGTGCATCTTTGGTCTCCAAAAAGAATGACGATATGGTAGATATTGCTGTATAGGCAAATAAAGAAATAGTAATTAATAATGTTGTCAGTAATCAGAACAATGGAGCTGTCTTGCACATTTTTGGTACAGTATAATAGTAAGAGTGAGAAAAGCTGATATATAACTGACACAGCACACCTTAAACTAGAAATAATTGTGCTTCTCTGAAAAAATATAATGCATCCTTTATTACTACTGCATCAAATGTCCTGACCTTTTTTTAGGAGTAAAATATTTTCCCTTTTATTTTATTCCCAAATTTGCTGCAGAACTTGTCCAAACAGTTCATCTAAGTAAGACTGAGAATCCCCAAGGACTGTAAATGATGAGAGCATCTTGCCCTTTACTCTGCAGTTATTCTTTCACAGTTTTTGAGATATTTGTCCTCACTTCTGTGAAAAACAGTCCTGTTTTGTTAGATCAAAACCATCAATTTCTCTTATTTAGAACAATTATTTGTCTCAAAACATACAGGCAAAATAATCTGGTTCTTTTATTTGAGTGTAACTTGACTCAGAAAGAAACTAAAGTGCAAAGGTACAAAGCACACTCTAAATAAACCATTAGCTAAACACGATTTTTTTTTAAGATTAATCTTTTTGCCACCACATATGAAATAACAATGACAATTTAAAAAAAAAAAAAAAAAAAAGCTAAACACAAAACTGCAAACAAAACAAACAGAAATTAAGAGAATGTGCTAAAATGCATTTGAAGAATGTCAACAATATGTAGACAATGATTACAAAGTGTCCACTAAGAAAGTGAAGTCATTCACCATAAAATTTAAGAGAAAATCATATGGTTCTGTTTCCTACCAGTTATATATTACTATAACATTCCAAATGAGGATCAAAATTCAAATATATTTGATTTATTTATTCTTCTGTTTTGTGGAATGTATGTTACAGAAAACACCTTTCACAACCAGCCTCCTGGATTATTTCTGCTTGGTTAATTATCTGATAAAATGTTCTTCCTCAAAGTAAATTTGAAATTTAAAATATATTTTCTGCTGAGAGAGCATTACAGAGGAAAATTTCGGGCTCTTTCTGCTTGCAGTCCAATTATATATTATAACATAATTAGACAAGACCTTTCAGATAGTGCTTTCATTACTGTCAGTATTCTGAGTGCCATTGCGTGTTTTGAACATCTTAAACTATCTGTGAGATAAATCTATAATGATCATTCAGAATTTATTGCAGGCAGACTGTGGGCCAAATAATTTCTTTCTTTTGTACAGATTGCCCTATGAAATCAATTTCATATATGCAACTCGGTATTTCTTATTTTTATTTATAGACTTTATGAGAAAGCAGAATAACAAAAGTTCTAAGATTTCCATTTCTCTCTACAAGGTAAAAAAACACTGCTCTCTACTTCCAGCACATCGATATAACTATCTGTTTCAAATCACTGCCTATGCATATTAAGATAGAAAACTTCATGATCTTCTCAGAGGAATTTGGCTCCTTGCAACAAATCATAATAGTAAACACAATTACTGCCATTGGTGGCTCTACTCACCAAGTTTAAAGAATAGGACTGGGAAACTCCACCAAAAAAAAAAAAAAAAAAAAAAAAACACAAAATTAGCCATGAAATTACAAGAGAGTGAGAAAGTGGGAAAGAGCAGAGAGCAGAGAGAAGAGCAGCCTGAAACAGTGCTAAGTTGAATAATTTGCTCTATTAAGGATATAAAATGTGTAAGATCTAAAGCAGAACCTGTGAGTACTCTCCTTGCATGAAATATATCACTAATATTGCAATTGGAGATAATGTCAATTTCTAATATTATAGGTGGAGATGACACCAATGAGGGATCTGTCATATGCATAAAAGAGAGCTCTGGAGGCTTCAGAGTGGAAGATTTGTCTATTATCAAACTACAAACTCTAGTTTGTGTTGCAGGTTGAACATATGTCTCTGTCTCTGTTCTTTCTTTTTTCTTTTTTTTAATTTTTTTTTCCACTGGCAGCCTATTCTACTTCATTCAAGACATCTGCCTCACCCAGAAAAGATGTTCATAGTCTCATTGACACTATGCGGTGAACAAAATGCAGTCTAAAGCTGCTGATTTTGTTTCTCTTCCTCTGCTGAAAGAACAGTGATTTAGAAAAAAAGTCAAGATCCTGTAGGTGACACAGGCATACGACAGAATGTGAAGAAAAAAGAGAAAAGAAGAGAAGCAGAACACAGCAAAAAGGTTTTATTTAATAAGATTTCTGCTTCATATTGTCTCTGTGTTTGCACGGGCCCCCAAACAGTGTGAAGTACTTACTGATGGATTCACAAGCTGAGACAGGCAAAGAGAGTGTCCAGTTCAGAGTATCCAGATTATCTTTTTCATGTGTATGTTCATATGTTTATATACATATGTGTGTATATATATATCTCCACAGATACTCAAAAGGAGGGCTGAGATTCTGGAACCACACTGTTCAGAGATACATAATGAAAGGACAAAAAGCAACAGACATAAGTTTAAATTCGGGAAATTATTTCCTGATATGAGGAAGAAATTTTTCCATTCTATAGGTGTCATGGTTTAAGCCTCTAAGCCATGCAATTTTCTGTCTCACTCACTTCCCCCTCTTTCTTGCCCCCACTCCTGGAGGGATGAGAAGGAGAATTGAAAGAATGCAATTCCCACAGGTTGAGATAAGAACAATTTAGTAACTAAGGTATAACACAAATCACTACTGTTACCACCAATAATAATGACAAGGCAAATACAAGGACAGAACACAACAGCTCACCACCCAGCCTGACCAAGCAGTGAGCCCCCACCCTTCCGGGGTCTCTGCCCTTCTTTTTACATCCTGGGCATGACGCACTGTGATATGGAATACCTCTTTGGTCAGTTTGGGTCAGGTGTTCTGTCTCTGCTTCCTCCCAGCCTTCTCCCAGCTTCACTCCTCCCTGGCAGAGCATGAAACTCAGAAAGTCCTTGGTCAGACCAAAGCACTGCCACGCAGTAACTGAAAACACTGGTGCTATCAGTGCTGTCTGCAGGCCCAAAATCAAAACCACAGCACTGTACCAGATACCAAGGGGAAAAACAACTGCTGCTGCTGAACCCATGACAGTAGGTTGTTGTTCTGGTTTGAGGCTCTCAAAACTCACGCAATCGCTCTCTCACTCACTTCCCCCTCTTTCTTCCCCAGTCCCGGGGAGAT
>JASSUY010026097.1:0-46134 GCA_032466535.1 Forpus xanthops
ATTCTTTACTGTAAGGGTGGTGAGGCACTGGAATGGGTTGCCCAGGGAAGCTGGGAATGCTCCATCACTGGCCACGTTAAAGGCCAGGTTGGACAGAGCCTTGGGAAGCATGCTTTAGTGGCAGGGGGGCTGGAACTAGATGATCTTAAGGTCCTTTCCAACCCTAACTATTTTATGATTCTGTGACTCTACGACTGTTTCCAGAGACCTCCGAAACATCAGTTCTTCTTAAGTTGAATATATACCAAGGTATATTACAAAGCAATAGACAAGTTATACAATAAATAAGCCAATTTCAGACAAGGCAAGAAGTAGCTGTATCTTGCAAGCTCAATTTTCAAACCACTGTTCTGGTCTTCAAACCAGACTAGCAAAAGATTTGGAGTAGAACTATCATTTAAGTTTGTTCAGTGACTAGCACAGCAAGATTTAAAGCTTCTAAATGCTTAAGCTTATGTATACCGATATGTTTGAATATCTTACTGATGCCTTCAAAACAAGTGCACATTATGCTTCAGCATGTACAAAAGTACATGGCGTCTCATCAGGCCACAGCTCTAAAAGCAGTAATACAAACTATTACTTGGCTGTAAACCATTTGGAAAACATCAGTGACTAATGTAGAGGCTGAAGTAGCCCTAATTAGAGACATTAAAAGAAATCAAGACAGGCAGGCCTGTGCACTGACTGTATTGCAACTATGGACTCAATCAACACAGCAGTCTGCAATCTTTACTGCTTTCCATGGATTAGACCTAACGTGAAGCTCTATGAAAACTACTGAATGTTACTGTGGAATCCTAAGCAGCAATACAAAATATTGAGCTTTAAGTATGGGGGAAGTGGGGAGTAGGGCAGAAAGAATCAATTACTTATAGATGCATGGTAACTGGTTCTTTGAAATGCTGATGTCAGCGTAAAACCTAGTATGAACTCCTGTACCTTGTATGTAGAAGACCAGACACTAGGTTTTTTGCTCTGAAGAGTCACATCCACCAGAAGTACATGACCATGGGTTTATTTAGACTCCTGCCAAGCTAGTAGGAAGTACAGTTCAGACTTCCCTGTTAGCCCAAAGTTGATTGCAAAAGCAGAGAAGCTGCATGAAGCAACAGAGATCCCACAGAACACCATTTGTACCAACAATCCTGAAAAAATCTCATATTTTTACATCGACTCATAATGTTCAGAGGCTAAACTCCTTGAAAATGTCTAGGCTCTTAGCCTGTTGATAACCTTCCATTTCAGAAACTTCCTAAAGGGTAAAAAAGAACACCCTTCCCTCTTTGAGGCTGCATTACCAAATCTAGCATAGGACCTAGAGATTTAAAGCCTTCTTGTTTACTGTTAAAGAATAAAACTGATAGAGTCACACTAGAAGGGACAACCTTGAAGCAGCAACATACAATATGTATGCTAAACAGGTGACTCGCTGTTGCAAGGCAGTCCATAAGACAACCACCTAAGCTACTTAATGCCAGGAAAACAGTTATTACCTGCATGCTACAGAAGCCAGCTGCAAGAAGATCTGACTTTTCTGATCTTACGTGGATCATATCTGCTGCAACCCAAGATGATAAAGAGACCTTGCCTGATGAACAGGCACAGAATACATCCAGAGTTAACCATTGATAATAGCTTTCTCAACAGCAAGCTTCTTTTTGTATTATCACTCTATTTGTTAAAGTTCTCTCAAGTTTAGAATATGAAAACGGTCCTTTACTCTTACTTAGCAACAGAAAGTTAAAGAAATAAGAGTATATTATTCATAGGTTCCAAACAGCAAGGCCATTTCTACTGAAATGAGTCTCAGAAAAGGGATAAAATAAGGAATTGAGTGAGAATGAAGGAAAGAAGGATATGGAGACAGAGTAGTAAATGTCATCAATACTAGGTATCTCCTGTCCAAAATTTAAATTTAAACTAAAACTGTTCAATACTTACCGGGTGCAAACATTTTAAAGCATTGAAAAAAACAGAGCCAATTCTAAACAAACTGAAGCACAAAAAATAAGCAGGCCAGAAGCTACGAATATATTTCTCATACTTTTTGGCAGCAAGAGGAGCAAAAGAGAATTTCCAAGCCTTTTCATAAGAGGGCAGAGGAAGGTGTCTGATACAGTGTGTAGCTCAGAGAGGATGTCCATGTAACCTACAGTGATGTACACCCTAAGACACAGAGCTAAATGGAAAGGTATGGATCATCAGAGATAGGCCTGCAGAAAGCCTATAGCTAGGAATCATCTGGAGGTGCTTTTGAATAGGAGGCATAAAACATCAATTTGTAACAGTTACCTTTCTCGTAAGTATAGGTTTTGGTATTTCACACATACCTACTGATAAAAAAATGGCTCACTGTCACAAGTGGAAATAGATAATTTCTTAGACCTTTTTGATAAAAAGTCATAAGAGAAGGTAATACATTTTGTCAATGAAGCCACTGGTTGCCATAACTACCAACAAATGCACAGGAAACATCAATCCATAGCCTGTGTAATGAAATTCTTCACCTGGCTTTTTGCCTTTCAGGATATGCAACCCTTGATGGAGATATCATTCTCTTTGTACTGTAACACAGCACTAAAACATCTGCTTCCCACATGATTAATTGAACAAATAAGTCAACACACAGCAAGGCATACTCAGAAACTGGACACAGAGGGAATGAAATAGCCAAAGCATAGAGGCTCTCTAATACATCAAGTTATTGTCTAAAGACTTAAAGGGGAAGCTGAACAAGCCAGCCACAGAAACAAGACAGCACTCATCAGTAACAAATTATTGACTATTTATACTCTTATTATAACCACATGGCATATTGCCTGCTTCCAGCTTATTTTATAAACTATCAAGTTTCATTATAACGCAATACCATCTACCAACCAAAAAAGACCCTAGTCTGAATTTTCCCCTGTCTAAATGCATGGCTGTTTTTTTTTCCTATAACAGATGAACTCGCTAGATGAACTATGAGCATATGTCTACTCTAAACATTTTAGAACTGAAGATTTTGCCTTCTTCGGAACATTATTAATTATCTCTGATGGAGCTGCAAAATTTCATTTGCCTATGGCTAGATACCATATGGGTGATGATTACAAACTATTTTCTCCTACTGATGCATTATTGGATCTTAAAATCTATTCAACCTTGTCCCAGCTAGAGCTTTTAATATTTTGACAAGCAGCTATGTTTACAAACTTGGATAATTTCTGAAATCTAAATTACATTCTAATAGATCAGACCAACTGCAATTAACTTAATCATGAAAACCTCTGAAATTTGCATGAGGATCTTAAGGTTCAAAAGTGGGGCAATCTGATTTCTCCAAAAGAAATAAGAATTACACAAGGTACCTAAAGCAAATCACCATCCACCCATTACACTATATTCCATATTCCTTAGAAAAAGCATAAGAAATGAAAAATTAACACTTAGTTCTCCCTAAAATGTAAATTATAGATTGAATTACTTGTAACAGATTAACACACACACACTTGCACCTCAGACCAAACCATATCTAGATTCACAGCAGACACCCTAAAGGAAATGCAAAGATATTCCAAATGGTAAGCTAGAAAGATTTCCTTTACAGCAGAGCAGTTAAAGAATACATCTGATAAAGTCTTAGTTAAAATACACCAAATTAAAAAAAAAACCTCAGAACATGGAGTCCAGATAACAAGAACCAACAGAAACAAGCAACTACTATGATAATGTTCATACACAATATCTACACAAAATTATATCTGAGCAGGCAGATGATAAAGTTCATAAGTAGGCTTCACATTTGATTCCCTTGCTATTAATAGAAACTTAGGCTGTTATGGCCAAGGTTATATTGGGCTAGACATTTCAATTTCCTGGATCTGCCATGGAAGCCTCCTAACCTTAACATGTAAAGCATTACCTTTATAATTATGCAATTGATTTGTATACACTGAGTTAAATCAGTTTATCTAAACATGGTGCATTGAAGCAATGAATTGAACAGGCAAAACTGTGTGCTTGCACCCACTAATGTTTTCACATTGGTGTAAGCTTAACTTCGTCTTGCACAGCAAGCAAGGCTTCTACCTCACTTAATTGCATTGGCTTAATACCAATTCTTTAGTTAAGTAGGAGAGACCTCATGTTGAGTACAGGCATGCCATATATACTGTCACGTATTGTCCTCCTCTATGTTCACAAGGACTGGAAAATACCACTAAACTCAAGAATACTGTTTCTGAATGGAATTCTGTATCTAGGAATTATCAAACCTCCTGAAGGAACCCACCTCACACACAAGATTATTTACTTTCAAATACTACTATTAAGAGAATATTCTTACTCCCTCAGGCATTAAATGTTTTCACTGCAAATTTAACAGCGGTTTTTATTTCTTCTTTTTTAAACCATCTTTCTTCAAGAAAAAAAAAATTAAAATAGGAAAAGACAATTGTGAAAGCTATAAACTCTGAGAAGAGAGCAGTATCAGAACTTATTTTAATATTGACCTAAAACAGATCAATTTGCCTGTGCTCTATTAAAATCCAACCACCGTGAAAAGCCCTAAATCTATCCCACACTGAGCACTGAAGAAGTGACATTAATTTTGTTTTCTTACTTCTCAGAATCAAGGGGAACTGTTATTTCAGTGATATTGAGGAAAGCAAAATCATCAAGAGTTGAGCAAGAACAGACAAAACAAAGAACCACTCCAGGAGTAGCTCCTTGAAACCACTGAAAACCAATGAAAACAAAAGGGGAAAAATTCTTCCATTGGAGAGTCTACCAATAAGAAAAGATGCCATGAAAAAGTTAAAGTGAAGAAGCGATTAAGCAGATAGTAAGAGAAACAAAAGGATATTAAAGAAAGAAACTAAGAACAAAGCCACCTCAAGGCACAGAACAGGAGAATGTGACTACAGACAAAAAGAATTAGAGCCAAGAACAACCTTCAAGTAACAGATAAATCAGTGTAAGTTCAAAGCAGAAATGCAAAAAGAGAAGGAATCTCAAAGAGTGATATAGAATTATACATTTTAAATGTTAAAAACATTAAAAGAACCAGTGTTTTAATGTTTCTGTACGTTCCTAGCGTTTGTTGCTGGGTTCACCACAACCCAACGTTTACGAGGAAGAGCCAAGATGGCCATTGTAAGAGCGTGGCATCTCACCCAGGCTGACAATCAAGACAGACTATTCTAGAGAGGCACATGAAAGAGAAGCCTCACTCAAGCACACCAGACTGCCTTTTGGTGAAGTCTTCAGCACTGGTGAATGAACAGGAATAGGTTGGTCCAAAAAGACACCCAGTCGAGAAATTTGAAGTTTATTAGCTATGTATCACCACCACTCAGTAACTGCTTGACTGCTCTTTCCTTTTAATGTTGACTACAAAAGGAACAAAAGAGGCTACAATAAGGAACCCAAATCCCTTTCTTCTGACCAGGTGCTTCAGTCTTGCCTCCAGTAGGTCTGCATGCTGACAAAATGAGAATGACATTCAACATTTGCAAAATCCTGCTATGCTGTACCCATCTAAGAGTTAATTCCTTGGTTTAAAACTGATAATAGTGAAAACAGGCAGCAATATGAACCTGTGTGCTTTTCTATACTAGGGAAACACACAAAACCGGCTCCCTCTCACTCAATCTGTTAATTTCAGCATACTTCCTCACATGAAGTCCAAAAGTGTTTAAATACACTTCACGGTTTGCTGTGCTAGGCCAAAGCAGCTAGTTGGACGCTGACAGGTATTGCCTCCCATGCACTCTGCCTTACCAACTTCCCTGAAGGCAAGCACTGGTGCAAGGGCAACCAGATTCTCATGAGAGCCCAAAAAAAAAGAAGCCCAAGCACTGCAACAAAGGAGGAAGCCACCTCCCTGGACCGCCGCGGGGGCTGGCGGCTGAGAAGGCGGGGCTGACCCCCCGCCCGGCCCGGGCGCCTTTTCCACAGAGCCTCTTCCGACCTGCAGCCAGCCAGGGAGGGAGGGAGGCGAGCGGCGATCCAGACGGACGCAGGTGTCCCACTTACCGCCCTCGCCCGGCAGCGGGCAGCCGCCGAGCTCGGGACACACCTCTGCCGCTCCGCGGGGCCACCCCCACCGGCAGGTGCCCGCCCGCCCCGCCGAGGCCGCCCGGTGCTCACCCGGCCTCCCGCATGACGTTGCTGTCGCCGCAGTCGCAGGCGCCCCCCGCCTGGCTCCGGAACATGTTGTAGTCGTGCCCGGCGTGCTCGCCCTGGTGGAAGCACTCGGCGCACAGGCTCATGCAGGGCGAGATCCCGCACGTCCGGCACCGGTAGGCCACGAAGTTGGCCGTCCACACCAGGCCGCACAGCGTGGCCGGGTCGTAGGCCCGCACGGCTTGCACGAAGCTGTCCCACGGCTCCCCGCCCGACAGCAGGCAGCGGCACCACTCCAGTGCCTCGGCCGCCGCCTCACCGCCGCCCGTGCCCGCCGCAGGGGCCAGCACCCGCTCCAGCAGCACCCGCAGCTCGCCCGCCGCCGCCGTGCCGCTCTCTCCGCCCAGCTCCGTCTTCAGCCTCGCCGCAGTCTCCCGCTTATCCCGGCCACTGGCGCCAGTCCCCGCCATGATGGGAAACCGAGGAGCCCTTACGGCTGCGCCGGAGTCCCGGCTCTGGGGCTCCCCCCGCCGCCCTCTCTCCCCTCCCAGCGGCGCCTCTCGCGATAGCCGCGGAACCGGCGCTCTCCTCTCCCCTCCCGCTCCCTCCTCCTGACACTGCCTCTCCCCTCCCCTGACATTACCCCTCCTCTTCCTTCGCTCTCCCGGCTGGCCCGCGCCGCTCTGTCAGCGCGCAGGTGCGTGGCTCGCTCCGCAGCCCCACAAAATGTCACTTTGCAGCGGCCCGAAACTTTCTTCTAGGAAGAGGCGTGCGCAGCCTGCCATTGCGGTGCCGGCCGCGGTCAGCGCGGAGGCGCCTCCGACAGGAGTGGAGTCCGCTTTGTTACCGAGCCGCTCCCCGAGCGAAGGCGTTGTGCTGCGGGCGGCGGGGTCCCGCCGGGCTCAGGCGGCGGTGGCTCTGAGGCACGAAGGAGCACGGCTCTCTTCTGCGGCCCCTCCGAAGCCGGCAGAGCCCACCGGGCATGGGCAGTAGTTCCGTGCCTGGGTGACCGGAGCTCTGAGGTAGTGGAGTGTGTCTGCACGCTCCCACCGGGAGTGTGTGTGAGTGCAAGTTGCCATAGCTTATGTACTGACGAGCAGTTTTAAATCTCCATAGATAGCTTGCCGGCTGTGTAATGGAAAACAAACAGAGAAAATCTGTCACTAAAAGAAACCTTTTCTCTGTCAGCAGCAGACCCCCAAGTCCCCAAGGCAGCCTCCCGCAGCTGGCTTTACTGCTCTGTTCCCTATAACCATCCATCTTCTACTCTCTGGGGAGAACTTATTGCAGCCTTTCAGTTCTTAAAAGAAGCCTATGAGAAACGTGGGGAGAGACATTTTACCAGGGCCTGTTGCCACAGGAAGAGAGGCAATTGTTTTAAATCTAATAAAGGGAGATGCAGGCTGAACTTGAGGAAAAAAATCTTTAAAATGAGGGTGGTAAAACAATAGCACAAGTTCCCCAGAGAGGTAGTGGATGAACCATCCCTCAGGATACTTAGGGCCAGGCTGTATGTGGTCCTGAGTAATCTGATTTAGTTGAAAGCACCCCTGCGCGTTGCAGGAGTGCTGGACCTTTCCAGCCCAAACTGACCTACGTGATTGTACGACTTGTATCCTTAAAGGCAGGGAATACTGGGCAGTATGTCTCTCCCTCCGCGATTACAGGAAGGAAAACGGGAGAAAACTAAGTAAACTGTTTTATTTCCTCTCAGTGACTGTCCTTTCCACTGAGGAGACGGAAGCTCATTTCGGTCCTTTTTGTCCCTAACCCTCACTGGCTTGAGTGCTTGGGAAGTGGGGGAAACAAGCCCGGGAGAGCGGGCTTTCACAGACGCCGATCAGCGATGACTCGTCGGGCTGCAATAAACTCTGTTACGTCTACGACACACGACAGTCAACGCCAACGTTTGTTAATTACAAAAACGGAAAGTTCCATAGCCGTCCATTCCCGCAGCAACCCGGAAAGGGGCGGGTGCTCGGCGGCGGAAGTGCGCGGAGGCACTTGGCCCGGCCCCTCAGTCCGCCCTGCCGGTGCCGCGGTGACTGGAGGCGGCATGAAGCGGCGGCCGGTGCGGTGCAGGTGTGTGTGGGCCCAAGGCTTCGCGGGCTCTGTCGGGCAGACAGCCGGTACCGATAGTCCCTGGGATTCGGTCCCTGCTTCGCCCCGGGCTGGGTGCCGCTCTCGGCGGCGAGAGGGGCCGGTCGGTGGGAGCGGAGCTCCGGGAAGCCGCCGCGGGAGAGGCAGGGTACTGACAGTGCGTGAGGAGAGGGTCTGTCGCGGCGCGGACCGGCCTCTTGTTAGCCGTGCCGCGCCTGTCCCTGTTGTCGGCGGGATCCATGGCAACCGCTGGTGGGAAACACCTGGGAGATGCTGAGGAGGACACCGGGGTGTGAAGTATAAGATAATTCGAGACAACATGTACTTTATTTATAGCATTGTAACTGATTGCACGTTGTTTTCCACAGGTAAACTACAAACATGAAGAAATTAAAGCTTAAAGAACTGGAAAGCTGTCTTCAACAAGTTGATACTTTTGAAAATCCAAAACTACTCCTTGAACAGTATCCAACAAGACCTCATATTGCAGGTAGAGGTTACCCTACAGCACTGTCATCCCCTTGGCTACTTTTCATCAGCATGGAAAAAGTAGGAAAAAAATAAAAAAACCCAAGAAAAATAAAATAGGGAAAAAAAGTTTCTCCTGCATTATCTCCCTTGAATCCTTTAAAAGTAGTTGAGGAATTCAGCAGAAATGTTAATTATTTTCAATGATCTGATAACCTTTTTTTATAAGTATACTGCTAATGTACAATCAAAAAATCAAGTTAAATAGATTTAAAATACAGTGTTGTGATAGAAACATCTTAGTTGTGATAAAAATCCTTACCTATAAATGAGAAAGCCAAAATGGACTTACAGTCACCTTAAATTACGGGGTTTTTTTTCCAACACTTCACTTTCTTCTATTGATATACCCAAAACGAGTCATATGCTTCCCACAAATACTCAGCTGTTTGTAATGTCTCCGACAAAGATTTGGAGTTCTATAACTTGTCAAAATGTTTTTGACTTGTTTTCACATATAAATGAAAGACAATTACAGGCAGTGAGAACATTGGTTTAATTTAATTTTGCGTGACAAGAAACTTCTAGTTAAGAGTTTTCTGAAGGCAGAAGATTTTCTTGGTTAATCAGATGCATATTTGATATTGCTGATCTCTCTGTGTTGGTTTTGTTTTTTCCCAGCATGTATGCTTTATACAATTCACAATACTTTCAATGATATTGAAAACAAAACAATTGCAGACTTGGGATGTGGTTGTGGCATGCTCAGCATTGGAAGTGCAATGTTAGGAGCAGGGTAAGTAATACCAAGTTCTGGATATGTTTTTTTCTGGTATATAAGAGTAGAAAGTAAGATTAGAACATAGTAATGCTGAACTAAACTCATTTTAGGTATAATACATGCTGCATAATGAGTCTATTTAATCTGTTTAGACAGTCACTAACCATTCAGATAGTGGAAGAGATGGACAGTTGTGATGAATTTGGAAGTCATAATGTTAGCTTTCCCCTGAAGCAGTAAATGAACACATGAAACATCCTTCACAAACTTGAAAAAAAATATTTGAGAAAGGGCAACAGAGCTACTCATGTTTTTATCAGGACTGAATTTATACTGCCTAGGTAAAGCAAGTTGTCTACACAGATCCCTTCCAAAGCTTTACTATAGCATTCAGAATTTAAACACCATTTTAGTTAGCAGGGGACTAATATGTCACACTTCTTTTTTAATAGGTTTAGCGTGGGGTTTGACATTGATGCAGATGCACTGGAAATATTTAATAGTAATATGGAAGACTTTGAGCTCACGAATATCAACATGGTTCAGTGTGATGTCTGTTCTTTATCTGACAGCATGTCAGAGACTTTTGACACAGTTATTATGAACCCTCCGTTTGGTACCAAGCATAATAAAGGTTGGTAATTCTGAAAGTCTAGGAGTGAAATAGCCAGGGGGACACTTTAATGAAACATCTCCCTTCCTAATTACCTCGACTTTTGTTCATCGGGAATCGGTTTCCCAAGTACTGATTAAAAATTTCAAAGTTGTAACTAGCAATTGCTGGGTTTGAAATAAACAATACCAGCTATTTCATATCCATATCATTTTTATCTTTTACTAAAAGTAATTGGTAGGTTTTAGAAATACATTCTGTACCTTAGTGTATTCACTACTGTTTCTCAAATAGTTATTACTCCAGAAAAAATAGAAGTGTGAAGCAGATCTTTAAATCCTCTAGCTTAAGTTTGATTTAACAATTTTAATAGTTTCATCAATCTTCTAGGAATTGATATGATTTTTCTGAAAACTGCATTGCAGATGGCAAAAACAGCTGTATATTCCCTTCACAAAACTTCAACGCGCCAGGTAAGTCCTTCATTCTAATAGGGCAAGCATAACCAGGCAATGATGTTTACAGCTTCAGTAATGTGTTCACACACCCCTTTATGGGTGTAAAACTTGTTCTGGGGAAATACTAATAATGCCAAATAACTAATCTCACATACATCAAGATAAGTATACGATCTAATGTTTCAGCTTGAAAAAAAAACATAGGAGACTTCTGGGATAAGTGTTAAGGGTGTAGATATGTATCAATAGTATAGAAATGTGCTTTTAAATTTAGCTGTATCTATTTTCTGTTGTAGCATATTCAAAAGAAGGCTGATGAATGGGATGTGAAGATGGAAGTCATAGCAGGTAAGACTAATTATTAAACAGCTCCCCACCCCCAAACAGCTATGGCAGGGGCTAATGTCTTAACAGCCTAATGTAAATTTGAGTTTGTGACTGAAAATGATGTCATTTTTAAGCACTCCTTTTGTGAAGGTTTTGGGTTTCGGGTCAGCGGGTGGGGTTGTTGGCTGGTTGTTTTTAAATACTTGCTGCCTGGCTAGATCTAACAAGCAGGCACTTATTAAGTTCTGAGGAATACCTATTCTGTGCTGAATTAGAACTGGAGTTCTCCCTGGGCGAGACTTTGCTTCCAAGTAGAGGTTACTTACCTTCCTGCTTCAAAAGGAGATTGTTACTGAATAAAAGGCAAAGTGCAGGTTAGCTCTCACACACAAAAAAAATCCTGACCTGTCTTAAGTACTTTTCTGATGGTTCAAGTATCTTCTCAATACTTAAGTTACTAACTGGATGTGTTATGTAGTGATACAACTTGAAACATGGAAGTTGCACAAATGCTTGAAACACAACTGCATTTCAGTCATTCACTTACTGTCTCATGCTGCTAGCTGAAATGCTCGGGCAGAGTCTAGGTCAGAGGTCAACAGTTATGTAGTCAGGGACAACAGGCACAGGTCATAGAAGACCATGGGGGTCAGGTGTAAGTCAACTAACACATTCTAGTGTAACAAATATTCTTTGTACTATTCACAGAACTTAGATATGACTTACCAGCATCATACAAGTTCCATAAGAAGAAATCAGTAAGTATAAAACCCAACACAACTGAGAAAAATGTTTTGTACAAGGCAAGTTAATTCTACTTAAGGACACTAAAGTTTTAGGGCCAGATACACCGGATGAGAAATGTATACAATGCTGTAGAGACGTTCACAATTATGGCATCAAGTTCCATTGCTATCACTACATTCTGCAGTTGAACAGAGAAAAGAATCATTGTAATACTGTAAAGCTGTATGCAAAGATTAGAGCCAGCACTGCAACTTGATGTGAAAAGCTACAGGTAGCCTACTGAAAAGTTATTTGCGTGAAACTTAGTCTGAAGTAATGAAGGCCAGAATAACAAGGATTTTACACCTGTAGCATTATTTCAGTACTCTTCTTTTCCGCTGTCTACTGCAAATAGCTACAGCCAGTGAAATCCCATAGAACCATCTTAGAGAGGGCAGGAGCAAGCTGGGCACTGCATCCCAGAACATCTAGCCAGGATGCTGCAGTATGGAAGCTTAACCCCACAGGCAAGTTCCTGGGAAAGGACTGCTGGCCTAGATGTGCATCCCATTACCACAGGGGAATTAGAAAGAATCCTGGAGTAGACAAAGTTAGATTTTAAGACTGTTAGGTAGGCTGAGTAGCACAGACAAGTTTTGCTTAGCTGTATCTATTGCCTTGGTGACTTGAATTGAAATTGTGGAAGTCTGTCCTTCAGCTTTGCTACTTCACAGGTACAGCTTTATATTACATTAACATCCAGGCTTCAGTAGTAAGCACTTTTAAGTTCTGAATTTATTGGCAGCTGCTATTTTACATAACCGCAATATTACAGAGTCCAGAACCTTTTACATTTGAGTGGGTTGCCAGAGAAACTGAGAGGATCTGATGGTACAAACAAAAGTATAAATACAAAAGTTTTCCAGGGTGGTATGTTAAAAGTAAGCATGCTCCTTAAACAGAAGAAAAGCTGTAACCCAACAAAATGAAGCTTTCCTCTCATTGTAGGTTGACATTGAAGTGGATTTCATTAGGTTTTCTGCCAAGAAACTCCTGAACTGAGGCATGTCTTTAAAACCTATTGAAAATGGAACAATAAAACAATGATTTTTTTTTTCCCTAAACTTTATTATTTTAGTATTACTAATCTCCTCCTCCATTTTCTGTTTTCAATTGTTTTGGTGCCGGTTCTTCTTTGTCCATTTCTTCTAGTGGTCTCTTCTTGGGACTTGCTGGTTCTGCGAGAGAGTATGCAGTCATTTATGGTAAAGGAAAACATTTCAGTATTGCCTGAATTCTTCTGAAAAAAAGCAAACTCTCCCTATCATATAATTTTAAGGATGAGCCCTAGTTTATTCACTAGGCACTGCTATGCTAGAGGGCTTACTAATTACTGTGAATTACAGCTTTTACATGTCCTAAAAGACCAACTTTAAAAGGCTTCTTCCCTGTAGAACTTCACAGCAGGAGAGCAAGCAAGATGAAGGAAGACAAGCTAACAGGACTAGGTATCACAGGGTTTTGCTTATGCAGGTGTCGTTATCTAATGAACAGAAGCTTAGCTCTTCCTCTTCTCCAAGCTAAATACAAATATGCAGAACTATTAGTCTTCTCATAGCCTCAAAGGAAAAAAAAGGAGAAATCACCACTCAAGCAACTGGCTCTGTACAACTGTGTCATGTTGCTTACAACCACCGTCTTTCAATGCAGAATACTTTGAACAGCCATGCAGTACAGACCTGGCTATCTAGTAATTTTTTTTTAAATATGCTTTTTGGGCAGTTCTGGAAGGAATCAAACACAAGACCCTTACCTTTAGATAATTTACTGATACTGACAAGAGGGCAGATATACTGCAATGTAGGGCCAAATCCTAAACACTTCTAAAAACATGAGTACTTCTCCAGAATGTAGCTCCATGTACTAAAGAAGTGGATTGCAGTGCACAGAATGACATACCTGTTTTAGTATCTTCCTCACCGCCGCCTTCTTCATTATCAAACTTGATTTTCTTGCCCTGAAACTGAATTTTTCCTTTGTGTGCTCCTTGAGGTGTCTTTCCCCCTCTTCCTTTTCCTTTAATTTTTCTTCCTGTGAGGATGGAAGACATCAGGAACTTTGTAGTTTGACTTTTAACTGGCAAGCTCAAAAGAAGGCTTTACAGTTAGGCAGTGGTTAGTATGTATTCACTATTTACAGATACTTTCACCACAGTGCCACTTCTAGGACATTATAAATGCTTAAACCAATAAAGGGAGGACCTTTTGTTTTCTGTTTCAGCAATTCTTGCTGGTCTTCCAATAATTTTTTCAGAGCTTCTTTCTCTGCATCTCCTTCTAGCAATTCCCATGTAACATCCTTGTTCCGAAGCTGTAAGTTTCCATTATGTGCTGCTTTAGCTTTTTCCAGAGCTTCTTTTGCAATATCCTTGAAAAGGATAATTCCCTTAAAAAGAAGAATGGCATTAGCATGTGAATCTTGCTGCAAAAACATTCAGATAGAATGATGAACAACGCATTCTGTTAGGTAGCTCAGCAAGTTCATCACTCTTGCATGATGTAAAATGTCTAGACTGAAGCAAAACCCTCAGACTGTCCTAACATTCTCAGTCTCAGGTTTGACCTTATCAGCTGAGAAGGCCAGAAACTATCTGTTTGTACCTCAGCTCTCTGAATACTCTGCAATTCCACAAGCCAAGTAATTGCATACCTGATTACGTAAGAGACCAAGCATTTAATCATTCAGTTTAAAACTTTAATACTGAGATTTTAAATCCTTGTCTAAGATTCTACTGACCTCCTTTGCACCTCTGACAAAGTGTATCCATTTGATTTCTCCGTGATCAGAAAATACATCATGGAGGTCTTCTCTGCATGTTTGATCATCTAGATCACCAGAAAACTTCAAAAGACATCCCGTCTTCTCTTCCAGAGATTTCTAAATGAAATAAAACCCCCCCACATTTTTGTTGAAGAGTCAAGCCTGAATATTCTTCACCCCCCAATCCTAACACTATTAAAACATGGTAGTCATGAATAAGCAATCGAAGCCAGCTCGTTAGCACCATCAGTAATCCAAGTGTTCTTGCTCTATAGGTTATTAATGCTGATGTCAAAGTCTTGCATGGTGTATCTTTCCTTCTTTTCTTGAATTTTCTTTGCTTACTCTGACACATTTATGAGGAACTTTGGACTCCTCCTGTAAGAATTACACTCTTTAAATTCTACAGAACAGGTTTTTGAAGGCTGACACCTCAGACTGAAAAATCTATATAATACTTATTAAATCCTTACTAGATCCTTTAAATGTCACAGGAGAACTGTCATCTCAGTGGTGCATTTAGGGTCACTTCTCAACAGGTAAATGTGCCTAATAATTTAAATTCAGGATATGATCCTTTAGACAAAAACAGTAATTTGAAAATAAGATTAAATACCATGACAACACAAAGTCTCACCATAGGTTAGTTGGAAAAGCTGAACTATCTAGAAAGTGCTCTGTATTACAGAATTTCAAATGGTTAATGTTGAATGTCAGCTTTACAAAATGTTGCTGCAGGAGCATGTTTGTTACATGTGGATTGGAAAATCCATACAACAGCAAGCACTGCATAGTTTTCAAGTATAGAGATTTAAGAAGCCCATACCATTTCAGCATCTGCTGCTTGTTTCTGTTTTTCTTCTTTTTCCCTGTAGAAAGGTTAAATTAGTTAAGAGTTGTTTCAACTGTGATCAGGTGAGCAAAACCAGGCATTTCAGTTGATAATGACTTACTGTTTAGCTCTTGCTTTAGCTTCTACTTTGTATTGTTTCCTTTCTTCATTCTTCTTTGTACAGTACTCCTCCCTGCAACAGAATACATGCTAAGTTAACATCACTTAAAGTATTCCATTATAATTACTTTGTAAGACAACAGTACCCAAGAAGCAGTTGAGATTATCTGGCACAGCTGAGATGCTAGTGTCCAAAAGGTACAGCTATCAATACCTGTGCCACAGTACAGAAACTTCAAACTCCTCCGCTCAAGCCAGATTCTTGTCTAAATCCACCTTTGAGCATTATTAGTTCATACATTCATTAACTGGACTTACTTGAAAAGTATTATCAGCTCCGTATCTTTGTACTTTTGGTTTGGGATCTCTGTGAACTTCTTAGCAGATTCAACACTATCAAAAACTGCAAATATTGAGCCCTGTTAAATGGTAAGACATATTCAGCATTAGAGCAATTGACCAAAATATTGTTCAGGGGGGCTGAATTTCCATTGCAAAAGCTACCTTAAATGTTTTCTGCAATGTCCTCCTCATTTGAATGTTTTCAACTGGACCTTTATCCTCAAGCCATTCTTTGATATCATCAAGAGTTGCATCTAGTGGGAAGCCTTTCTGCAAGACAGCAACAAGCTTCAATTATATGCAATAAGCTGACACTTAGAAATTATACCTTATCTAGTGTGAGTTAATTCAGACATTCCTTAGAGGGTTTCCAGTAAAAGTCATGCAGAATGGCACAGAGCCAAGGAAGTAGTTTACTTACAACATATACAGATCTGTTTCTAATTGCAGCCTTATACTGGTCATTTAACTCAGGAAGGGGTTTGTTTGGAGATCTTCTGATTTTTTTCTTGTCTTCACTTATTTCCATTAAACCAGTCTTGGATTTTCTTAATGCTTCTACAATAACACTGAAATCTGTTGAAAGGTGACTTAACCTATATTGAGTAAGCAGACACAGGTTATTAACAAATACACTGGCAAAGCTGAAGCCAAATGTTAAAACAGCAACAGGAGTTGTATGTGTTGACCAGGGACACTTGGTCCCAAACAGTCATACGTAGCTGAAAGTTACCCTTTCATCCAGACTCCAGACTAGTTGTACTATGTTTTTACCTGTTGAATTTGATCATTACTTCTAAAGGCACCCAGCCATCATCTAGTTTGATCTGTTCCTTCAGGAATTTGTCTCTTGGTAGATTATGGTTGCCAAAATAGTACTGAAAAAAAGAAGGGGAGAGGGAAGTAGGGAGAGATACTTCTCTTTAAATATCCTGTCTTAAAACCTCATTTTCATGTGAGACCTCATAGCAGTGGATTGAGACACGCTAAAATTAATTAATCTGAGCAATTAGAACTCCAAAATTACTGTTTTAAAGTGATACTTTCCAAGAGTTAGCTGCAACACATAAGCTGTAAAAAAAACCCAGTGCCTCATATCCAATAGGACTAATGAGGCACGAGTAGACCGCAGTTTCACTCAGCAAAGGCATAAAGCTTGTTTTGTTAACATAATTACTCCTCAACCAGACCAAGCTCTGCAGAGTCAATAGTAAAATTTTTCACCAAAAGATTCAGGTTTAGTCCTTATTTAAGGAATCTATAAGCAAGAATATTGTATCTGCCATACTGAAAAACCATACTTGTATACTAGTTTCTTGGTCTCATTCAGGAAAATAAGATTAAAAAAAATGGGTTTATTTTAATTTACTCTGTTCTTATTTTGATTGTGTCCAGCATGAGAAAACAATTCAGTACAAGACAGACAAGTTAATCATATTTTGCTTACTGGTAGTCATTTAACTCGGGTCAAACACTTGAAGCCATAGGGTAAACTGGACTATTTCCTATTTACCCTATGTAAACTGTGCTTTAAAAAGTCAGTGTAAGCTTTACAACAATACCTTTCCCTCTAGTGTACCTAAAACTCATATTACCACAAATCTAGCTCCTTTTCCTCAATCTCTGCTTTGGGAATTTTTCACAAATAATGGCTACAGCTCCATATGCCAATGGGGATTCACATGCAGCTACATTTTTGTCCTTCAGGTAAAAAAACTTCTGTTCTAAATGTCATTTTACTTGGTATGTTCAGTTTTCATTGTGGGGCAACCCTTCAAAGCTCTGGAGTAAGAAATCTGAAGTAGGCACATAAGTTTAGTTGTAATCTGTAGCAATAAATTACAAAGCACTAAATCGTAATACCAAGTTACATGATGTGCTAGTATTCTGACCAGAAGATTCCCGAATAGGATTCCCCCAGCTCCTCAAATTAAGTCATAATGCATCTTCTTTTTTTGCATAGATAGGATAACCTCAGTGAACATAGTAATAAATTGTTTAATGATGCATTCACTTGCTACAGAACCTAAAATGCTAGCAAGTTAAACACTTGAGTTTTTAAATGGCAGTCTTGCTTAACTTCCAACTTGGACTACAATTATGAATTAGCTTAAAGCATTAAATACTTGTCATAGACCAATAACAGACATTTATATACAGCTGAAGATTGAAGTCTAACTCCCTAGGAAGTTAAGTTCCCATTAGCCAAGTCCCTAAACTAAATGTCTCCAAAACTGCACCTCAGTTCAGATCCCAAACAGTAAGTTGAACTTACCTCGATTTGCTGACATATTTTGTTTTCCAAAAGGGACATGTTTTCACCATCTCCATTTTCAGCCATTTTCACCAGCTCTGTAGAAAAGAGCATAGAATAAAGGCACTAAGTATTGAATAGTACTTTCTACAGACTAATCTTCATAGTGCTGCATTTCACTGTAGCCTCATCTAAACAAGGTAAGAGACAAGTTCTTTAGCCATACACTTATACTTGTGAGCCAACTTTAAACATGACTACAGAACTCCAAGGAGAAACTACGAAACAAAATACCTTGGTTGCTAAGGCAGCATTTGGCATCCTACATTGAATGTGGGTAAAGAAACATGCTGATACTAGTTCTAGGCACTAGAAGTTGGTATCTTAACAGCAACAAACCTGAGCCAACAACATTTGTTCTTTAAGTCAAATCCAGCTTTTCATCACTAGGCAAAACATCAATAACCATTTGTTTAATGTCCTGAAAGAGATACAATTAGAAACTTTTCTGAAGTTTCCACCTCCTACTGTTTGAAACTTACTGGAGGGAGGAATGAAAATATCTGCGTTTACTACTACACCCTAAAGATACCTAGTTCGCTCCTTTACAAACTTACCTTCACTGCAGTTCTCCCTGAATACTGAATCAAGCACCTTTGCTAAGAGGCAAGATGTTTTATCACTAGAGGAACTTCTTCCCTTAGCTGGCATTAAGCGTATAATCCCAATATACAGTCACTACATGCACTAGAAGGTTGACAAGAAAGCAGCTACTGGCCAGAAGGTTAACTGGGATCAGAAAATGTCTGTTTAGATAAAGAAGAACAGTGCATGAAGAATAATCCTTGAGGAAAAAAAAAATGCAGCTTTATAAAAAGCTCTCAGAAGTTGGTTTGAATTCAGTTTTAAACTATGAAGCACAGACTTCTTTTTCCCTTTGGGATCTATCACACTGGTTAAATCCAGCTAAGGAAGATGAAGCAGTCTGATGGCCCCCAGTTCAAAGATCAGCCATCAGCAGGACTACTGGTGAAAATGCTTTTGCACTCACATCTTGCATGGTTTACTGGGAGATTTAATTACAAGCATTCTGCTCTTCTGATACTTGTAGGACAGCAGTATCTTTCAGAGCATCAAGGCGACTGACAACAAAGCAGCAGGAAAACTGCCCTAACACTCTCATCACAGGAAATACTGTTCGCCATCAGAACACCAAGTGGCTGCCCCATCTTCTTATTTGAGTAGTTTAATTTATTCCTTAGTCTACTGCAATCTGCAGTATTCCCATCTCCTCCTCTTCCTGATCTTGAGGCTACACTGCATCCTTTGACTTGCTTGTAGTGCTTTTTAATCTAGGCACTTATAGCCTCAAAATCTGCATTCTGGTCCCCGCTACTGGACTTTTTTTTCTAAAGCATGACTTACACAAGTATTACTTGACAGCTGCATCTATAAAGCAATTCATAAGAATCAGGGCCACAGTACACAAGCTGACAGATGCAGTTCCTTCAGATGTTGCCCATTAGCCACCCTTACTACAGGAGACCGACTCAGTTCAGTGTGTTCATTCAGGTGTTGGCACTATCTTAACACTCCCTTGTGATGCCATCCCCAACACTTGAACTGTGAGAAAAAAACAGTGTTCTACTTTATACTGTATCTCATTTGGTGTCATTTAATGGCAGTCTATGGAGTACTTTCAGCGTTTTCCATTGGATCAGCTAACTGACTTGTGTGCTGCTGTAAGACCTGACCCCACATAAAAAAGGGAAGAACAGTTCCATTAGATTACATTTATCACTGGCTCAATTCAGCTTGTAGAAAACACTAGTGATGGAGCTGGGCAGGGAGCACAAGGGAAGAAAAAAGTCAGAACCTTTCTGTGGTAGCATGCAGTTGTAGTGGGTTAGGTCTGACATTAAACTATATCCTCAGGGTCAAGAATGGCAGCTGTGTGCATCTGCATGAGATATAAGTCATTGCAAAATCTCTTCTCCAGGCATGGCAAACTCTTTTAAGCATTAGGCAACATATTTAAGTGAACCATTGTCTTATGGGTGCTCTTCACAGTACAGCTCAATTAGCATATAAGACAACATAAAAATTACCAAGAGATGCAAAAGTTTTGCTCTTTTGCATATTCTGAGGAAAACAAATTTGGTTTTCAGTCATGTACCCCATTTTAAGGAAAACACATTAACACTGTGTTCTGAGTTCTAGAACAGTCTGCTGGTGCACACTGATACACAGACTGAGCTGGAAAAAGGAATCTTTCCGCACCGTCTTGGTGGTCAGCCACTCTCAGTACACTGCTGCGAGTGAGCTGAGTGGAGACAGCTGCTTAGTACTCATCTGCAGCAAGAAACATAGACTAGCATCCCAAGAGGCTGTCTCTGTTTGCTCCTTCTGTGGCCTTTGTGGTTTTACCTGTCATAACAAATGGTCCATGGATTTCCTGGAGCAAGTTCTCCCTTAATAAAAGTTGCTATAATAAAACTTGGGGCCTTTTGCCTGCATGCTTCCTAATCACCAGCAGTTCCACCCCAGTTAATGGGCTGAGCATCACGCAGAGGCAGCACGTCTGAGATAGTATAGTCACAAGAGAATCCATTCATAAACCTGTTGACTGCTTTGGTTTTGTCATTTAGAGAGACCATTCACCCTCAATCTGTGCAGGGTAGCCTGGCTCTTCTAGCCTCTCCAAAAACTACACCATTCTGAAATATGCTGGATACCCAAGAAGCCATTAAGAAATGCCAAGATAATAGTACTGTGAAGCTTAATGGAACAATATAGACTCATATCTTCACCTAGTTTCTGCCACCTAAACTCATTCAGCCTTGTTATAACCTTGAATGCCATCTTTCTTGTATTTCCAGAGCTCTCAGATTGCACCACTTACCCATCAGCCTTGCTCCGGGTACCAAAATACTCAGAACGAGAATTTGCTTTACACATAAGGAGGCTCAGCTCTACTGCCAAGAGATGTCAAACAGAATCTGTCCTTAGCAGTATAAACCCAAACTGTAAGAGTGTAAAACAACACAAAGCCTGGCACAAGTCCTTCAGAGTAAGTCTAACACCAGGAAAAGTTTTCCTAAAAAGCACGCATTTGGCTGCAGTTAACAAACTGAAGGCAAGATTTAGACTCCAGCTTGCCATACAGGGAATCAGTTCAGACACTGATCAAGCCCTAACCTGTTTAAAATAAAAGCAGAAGCAGCCTTCTAATTTAAGAGAACCTCTAGTCTTGCTGCATATGCTCACTTCAGGCTCCTTAGTCCTATCATTTGGCACAAGCTAGTCTGGATCCAGCTTCCAGATCAACAGCTTTCAGTTGCTGTGCAGCAACAAGGACTGACAAAAAGCTACCTCCACTGAAGAACAGGCACAATTTGAACATGCAAAATCCTACATAAGATTTTATTATAAGTGCTTTCTTATACCACCCCGACTTGTTCCTTCCGTGTGCCAATATAGTCTGCATCAGAACCACTCAAAATGAAAACAAGTTAAAATAATGCAAGTAGGTACAAGATTTAAATTACAAATGGAAAATAACAGTAGTCAAGCCCTGTAACTTGAACAATTTGATGCCATGCTGTATTAGCTAAATCATCCCAAGAAACTCTCCAGTAAATTTCAGTTTTACCAGCCACTTAGTTTCAAGGTCTGGACAAAGCCTAGTTGCAGGCTGCTTTTACTGATACCGCAATAGAATGAAAGGCTTAATTAAAAAGAAAATAAAAAGGTTCCCCAATGAAGTAACACAGAACTGTTACTCATGCCATGCGGTGTGCAGGAACCTACATGTAAAAGGCCTGGGCTTTCTGACCAGATTCTTGTATCAAAATGCAGCTTTTTATTCAAGACAAGGATCAACTGCCACCACTCATTATCACACGTTACTTTCACGACTGTCTTTTGAGAAGCATCAGTTTGATATAAGAAGGACTTTCTTGTAATAAGCATTTCAGCGACAGGAGTGCCGGCTCCTGACCCTTACGGCTGTTTGTTCCCGGACACTTCCGTACCGCCACAGCCACTACAGATCCCGCTCCGCAACCCCTAAAGCCCCGGTTCCCGCCCTGATGACCCCCGGGCCTGGCCGCAGCGCTAGCGCAGCCCTCATTCTCCCTGGCCCCACCCCCGGGGCCCTGTCCCGCGGCAGGGCAGGCACAGCTCGCTCCTCGCGGCACTCCAGAGCCAGCAGCGAACGCCCGTAGCCGAGCGCTGCGAGAAGCGCTTCCGGCGAGAGGCCACCGCGGCGGAGGCACCGATGGGAGCGCAGGGCCCAGGCACCCCCTTGTCCCCGCCGCGCTCCGGCCCGAGCAGGGGGGAAGGAGCCGCACGTGCTTCCCGCTCCGGGAGCGCGCACCCCCCACCCGCCCCCTCTCTCGCTCTCTTCCCGGCCCCGCCACCCGCCCGGAGCCCGCCCTGTCCCGGTGCAGCCCGAGACTCCCGCGGGAGGCCCATCCCGGAGGAACGCAGATGCCCCGACCACAAACCTACTGCAGCCCGTGCTCCAGCGCGCACGCGCTCCGCTCCGCCGCTTGAAGGGCCGCAGTCGGCGCCGCTCGGCCCATCAGCCCCCGCGGCACCGCCTGCCCGCCCCTCACGTGGTGCAGCTTCCGGGGCGGGTCGGCCCCGGGCTGAGGGCGGCCTTCAGCCGGGAGGTGTCCACCTCCAGCCCAGGGGGGCCCGGGCGCTGACGGCAGGAGGCCGCGCGCCCGGAACGGTACCGGAAGCTGGGCGTGAGGGAGCGCAGGCGATGGATGAGCCTCACTCACACCGGGAGGCCGCAGCACCTGCGGGGTCTCGTTCCCACTGCGCAGGTACCAGGAAAAGCAGCTGGGGAGCCCGCATTTGTGCGCTGCTGCTATGTTTACATTTATTAACATCATAAAACATTCTCTTAAGTACTATAGGTGTGTTGTGGGCATCTACAGTGCTACAAATGTGCGGATCACACAAGTAAAAATTGTGATAAATAGTACTGACTTAAAAACGGATTTGACATCCGTGTTAGGTAAGCTACAGTTCATAAGTGAAACACTAAAACACTGTCTATAATAATACAGGTGCAATAGCTCAATAATGTAGTGCTCGTATTCAACTATGATAACTAAAAACGTATCACAAATGCCCTGATCCAAGCCCTCCATTCCCATGCAGATGCACAAGATGATGACCAGAACTCAGTCCCGTCCCGTCCCGTCCCGTCCCCGTTCCTCTCACGGCACTCACACTCCTGCCTGTGCTCCAGCCCCAAGTGCTACACACTTCCTTAGGATGTGCTACAGACATGAGCTAATCCAAAAGGGCACTGTAAATTCATATAACAAATAGCACCAGTTAAAGTACAGCCACAAGTCAGAACTCCTACACCCCATATATTCTAGCAAAATCTCTAAAACACGCACTAAACTGAAGCCTTAGCAGTAATCTCACTGATTTCCTTTAGGCCAGACAGCACAAGCCGTCATTTTTTTCTCCTGGCACGTGAGAATTAAAGGCTTTTGTCACTCTGCAGTTACAATAAGGCCGAGAGGCAGCATCAGGCTCGCCGCAGGGTGCCCGGAGGGAGACGGCGAACAGGCAGCCTGTGCTGCAGCTCTGAACAGTACCATTCAGCAGCGTTCAGTACCGAGTTCAGAAGCAGCAGACACGGAAGTTCCCTCAGGAGGCGCTGCGAGGCTCTGTTAGTCCTCACCTTGCTCCTACATCCTGTCGGTGACAGGACAGAGGCCCGAACGAACCTTAAGGCCAGCCACAAACAGCTGTTCTATGTTCATATTTTCCCACAAACATGAAGCTTTACAGGCATGTATTTTGCAGTGAAAAATTACATACACATGTTGAGCTCACTGTGGTTTTGTTCCATACAAAGATCACCTTCATGCTCTTGTGATGCTGTCCTTTAAATCTCCACTTGCCTTTCAACAATTATCAGCTGTAGGGTTGCCAGAACAAACAAACTCGCTTTATTTCTTTCACGTGTCCAGCTCATGCATTTCAGCATTGTCAGAGTTCAATTCTCCACAGCTCTTCACAGCTTAGTGTCTTCAATCAAATTACACTGGATCCTTGAGCAGCTTTCAGTTGGGACAGATAATGAAGCAAAACACTGAACACACAAACACATGAGCTTCTGACATACCAAGGTGACACACTAAGACCTCAAACCAAGAACTATATATACACTGCAGAACTTCATATCAAAGCTCAGAGCTGGGTGCTGCCTGCTACCAGCAGTCAAATTTAAATGAGAAATAGCATAAAAATGTGAGAGAACAACAAAAAAAAAAATGCACATCACCAAGAAAAGATTTATGGCATACCCATAAATCCAGTAAACCAGAAACTTCATTTTAGGTGGCAGTGCTGCTGTAGGAAGTCCCCATCACAGCCCTGTTTCATCCGTGCCTCTTGTGTCAATGCCCAACAGCTGTTTCTGCAATTTCTTTATAAGCTGTGCTGAGGAACTGATCTGGGCTAAAAGAGCCTCCCTCCTTCTCAAGGCATTTCTTTATTTGTATCACTGCTATCAGACCCGGTGGCCCCATAGCAGCTGAAGCAGGACTGGGTAAGAAGCAATAAAGGCAGGAGAGAGATCACTCCTGACAGCCACCTGACGGCACTAGGAAGGCTTTGCCATCTTGTACTTTCCACATGACTTGGGTACTTCTTTTCAGTCTCTCTTCCCTCCTCTGTTCTGTTACCAATTTTCATAAAAACTGAAAAACTATGAATTTTTGAGGCCTGTACCTCCCTGTAGGACATGGCTGAACCCAGACAAGGGAGTCCAACATTGAAGAGGAGCTTACATACACACACACACATAACACAGTTGTATCTTGCCCCCTCAGGAAACAAGCTAATAGCAAGCCCCACATTTTATACTATCTATGCAAGCTATAAGGAGAAAACAAATCCCAAGAAGTCACTGCAATAACAATTCAAGCAAATGCATTTGTATTAACTACCTACATGACAACATGCAGAACAAGGACTGGTGAGAAGGCTGGGGATGGCAGGGTCAAACCACCAGATACTTAAATACTCCATAGGGATTCTACTTTCTGTCAGCACTGTCATGCTGTACTGGGAGCCTGCCACCTGTGTCTCCCAATGAAGAGGTGACCAAATGATGATCTTCCTGCCCATCTGAAGTTGCTTTCTAGACAGAATCTGAAGACCTAAGACCTCCTATTCTGTTTTGAGAGAAATGATAAATAAATCCAGTAACCACCTGGCATTCAATATCTTCAACATTTTCTGACAAGTTTCTTCCACTTGTCACCTTTGCTCAAGTCACAGTTGAACAGTTTTGGAAAAGACAAAATGTTATTATAAAAACCAGAGAAGTTTGTGTCTTGGGAGGATGTTTGCAACTACCCAGTCTCTCTCATTTCCTCCTTCCATTCCATAAAGAGACATATTTGAACTTTGATTCAAAAAATCATCATCAGCCCAAGAGTCCACTGCAAAGCCATGCAGAGTCTTTTTAATTTCTCGCAGGCCCTGCAGGTGCGAGAAGGGCAAAGTGAGCATTTTCCTCAAGGTCCTCGAGCTGCAGAGCACTGCTGTCCTGGAAAGCTAGCGCACACTTTCAGCTCAAGCTCTGGGCCTACTGTACGGCATTTCTTCCCTCATTCCCAGGCTGTGCTTTTCTCCACTCTGGCATCTGAAGGTAGGATTAGAGGCATCCTATAACTGCCTGATTTCTGGATGTGATAACCCGGCTACCCAAGTAATATTACTCCGTACATACCACACACTTAGCTTGTGGCAATGAACCACTTCTATGGCTACCTCTACAGTATTAAAGATTTCATCTTAAGCTCAGCAGTCCATAGAAATGCAATGTATTTTGTTTGGCTTTACTCACCTTAGCACCAGATCATAGTTCCATGCAGTGATGAATGAACAAAGATCTGTTTTTCACAGTAGTTCCTATATAGCTGCATGAAGTATTACAAGAAAGTAATTTGAAAACTTTCATGAAAAAGAATGATTGGACTGAAAAATATATGAAAATCTTGTTACTACATTTGTATTTTCAAATTGTTTTAAACAAAGACAAATTATACCTAGTGTTTAAAATTATGTGCATTAAGAGACCATATTAGACATCTCATTCATGAGACACTCAGTACTATTATGGATACTGCATCTGCTGTTTACTGTAACAGCAACATGAAAACTAAATGTTTACACATTATACACACAGACACAGCCATGTGACCGCATAGCACTGGGAAGATTCCCTACTGCTTCCCATGTATTCTGTTCAGGGTTGTATTTCTCAATACTCTGCAAATATGTTCCTTTTGAATAGGAGTATCCCCCTGTCACATAAATGCATCCATTCATAACCACCGTGCCACACTCCATCCTTCTCTCCATCATGTGAGCCATCTGCTTCCACTCATTTTGCTCTGGGTCATAGCAGTCCGTGATCGTGGTCTGTCCACCCACAAAATAGATCTTGTTTTGTAATGTAACCGAGCACAATCCGTATTCTTCAGGAAAAAAGGAATAAAGTTCAACTCAGCATGACAATGATAACTTGAACTACAGCTACCTGACAAACACTGTGCACCAGTGAGGGCAGCTGAGTTTATTCACTGAGCTCAGAAGACACGTCAGGATTTTCTGCTAAACTTGGTAAAAGCAAGATCAAGATGATATAGACATGCGCACGAGTACTTAGTGTGAACTGCTTTGAAAATTTACTGTTAGCAAGTGTAGAACATAGAGAAAAAACGTTCAAAATTCATATCAATTATTCTTGCCAAACGCCTATGAAAAGATTTTATAGAAATTTAGAAATATAAAAATATTATTTAACAGAATGCAGCCATTCCTTAGTTCAACATTTATATAGTGATTTCTATAGAACTGATGCTTGAAGAGGGTCGTTTCCTCTCAGTCTCAAAATGTGAGATGATCCCACTCTGGCCCTTGCTGCCCTACAGGCATTGCTCCTTTTATTAGGAGCATGGAAGAAGCTCTGAAGTGGGCATAAAGACTCCCAGATACAAGTTATCAAATCAAGTTCTATGCTTGTTACAGAAATTACTGTTTACCTGGATGTGGACTCGTGGTGACTATACTCCACTCATTGCTACCTGAATGGTATCTCTGGACTTTATCATAGGTGCAGCTTCCCCTGTATCCATAGTGACCCCCGGTTACGTAGATGATGTCATGCAGGACACAGGAAGTGGCATTCCCAACACCTGTACACAGTGTGAAAGTCATAGCACATCTTCAGACTGCAAACAATAGCCACAGTCTCTTCCAGCCATAACTGTTTCAAATGACTCATTAATTAATATTGTAGGGTGAAATTACGCTGCAAGCATTTAGCTGAATGTGAAATTAGATAAGTTTGTCAAGATACCTTATTTTAGCAGCGTAAGAGCAATTAAATAAAACTGCAGTAATGGAAACATACTGCATGCAATACAGCTCATGCAGCATTTCACAGAATTTTTATGCAGCAATTGAAGACAGATCATCACACTGGGCTTGGAATATGGAATTGCTTTCAGTATTTTGCTAAGTTACAGAGATTTGTAAAAGTCACTGCTATGGCAAAGACAATGGGAGCTGAGATCATTCACTGCCTTGAGATATCTTTTCTGACACTTTTCATCTTTCTCATGGTATTATTAGTTACACTACTGTATAAACGGGTGCAAACAGAATGGAGCCATGTTAACTCTGTCTCTAGGAGAATAAAACAAAATAAAACAAGTGATCTGGCAAGACAAAAGGGACCAAAATTAGGCAATCAGTGTGGGAGTTTTAAGCATCTAATAAGTTTCACATGGAAAATGGGATAAAACAACTTCACGGACTGTGTAACTGCTCATTTGTGGTTTTAAAGGAAATAAACCCAGAATAATGGCGATGTTTGTGGAAAATATGTAAATAATGAAGACAGTTATAGGAGCATAAGTGTTTTTTCTTGTTATAGATACCTCCAAAAACTCTCACATGTAGAAAAATACTATGTTGCATCAACTTACAGTAAAACTGTATAATTAGTTGTAAATAATTTATAAAAATGTATAAGTGTATAATTGTTTATAAAATTTATACAAAATAATACCATTTAGTTTGGCTGTGACCCAAATTCATACATTTTTAATAGATCATTATTTTGGCTGCTAGAAACAGGCATTAATGCTTTTAATTATCCTCATACTAATTATTAAACTGAGGATTCTGAACAGATGATACACTGAAATATAAGGGAACTGCATGGAAGAAGTTTTAAATGAAGATGACACCTTTATAGATGATTGCACACAAAATCTTAGTAATCTGGTTTTTATATTAAAACAATAAAATCTGCTGCTATTTGACCATCTAGTCTAATATAGACTGAACACTCTCTATAGACACTATGGAATAGATGCTAATACCTGGTAGTTTTCTTATTTCTTTTTAATTTGTAGAGAAATTTCACTTCTGAACAAAGACAAAATTAAACTGAGACTATCATTTGTCTTTCCACCCTAGTGTTCTAGCACAACCCAGCATAGTGTTTGGATGTTTGCAGTCATTTGCCTAGTAAAGACCTGCATCAAAGTCTACCAGCATTAACAGCAGATTCCCATGGACATCACTAGAACTTATATCAAGTCCTAAACATGCCCATGGCATTAAAAAGTGGCAAATGCAGAAGGACTGACATTTGACGCAGACACCACACAACAGCCTACCTACCTTTGATCATGCTTGCAATAGGAAGCCATTTCTTTTTTAAAGGGTCATAGAACTCAGCTTCTTGCACCGGAGCTCCCTTTCGGTATCCGCCCAATGCATAGATGCAGCCACCCAAGGAAACAGTGCAGTGGTAATACCTTGCATCAAGCATGGGGCAGCCTTCTGTCCACTCATCTCTCTCAACATTATATATCCACACAGTATCAAGGGCTTCGATGCTCTCTGTTCTATAACCTCCTGTCACATATATATCTGATCCCAAGCTAGTGACCCCATAACACTCTCTGGTATGATCTGGCATCTCCATTCCCTGAACCCATGTGTTGGTTAATGGATCCCAGACATGCACTTCTGATAACGGATGCCAGTAATATCCTCCGATCACATACATGGCTGCTGTAGGTCTTCTGGAAAGACTTTTGGGATTGAGGTTCAGGGCATTGTATATGAGTGACCTTATCTTAGTATCATTAAGCCGGCATTTCTTTTGTATGCTTAAAACTGACCTCAAATACACATTATCTAAGTCTACCCTGATGCAGCTCAGCAGTTCGTAGATGTCTTCAAGTCTTTCTTCCACATTGTGAGCAATCCACTTAACAACAGCTTCGATGGCTGCCTCTTCTTTCCAAACATTGAGATTATCTCTGGAGAGAATATAAGAGAGCTTCTCCTTGCTAATATCCAGAAACTCTTCCTGATTCCACACTTCTTCAAACTGCCATAACAGTATCCTCCTGGACTCTTTCTCTAGCTCCGAGCAATCATGATACTCGGCAAAGGAGTGCATCCCTATGCAGTTGTCAGTATCTAAGTGCCTTACCAGAAACTGTTCACAGGCTTTCTTTACTGACAGAAACTGGAGGAGGTCTGCTGCCTGAAGCAGACTTTGGACATTTCTCTTTGTTATCTGGATCTGCGATGTGTATACATAATTAATGAGAGCTTCCAGTACCGCATGGCTGAGCCCGGGAAGTCTGATCTGTCTTTTAGATTTCTCTTTCATATCGGCTGTGAACATGGCTTTAAAATAATTGCTGCAAGCTGCTAAGGCGGCTCTGTGGCAGTGGAAGATGACCCCCGAGGCACACTGCAGGGTGATGTCGGTGAACAGCCCGTCCAGGTAAAACGCTCGGAATGCCTCCAAGAAGTCGGCGGGGTGAGAGGAATCCTCGTAGAGGTACACGTAGTCTTCCAGGCCGGCCGCTGCCATCGCCCTGACCCGCGCACAAAAGCGGGGCCGTCTGCCCGGCTCCCCGGAGCTTGACCTCTCCGCTCCCGGGGACCACAAAGCCGCTGCTCCAAGTCCCTCCGCCCGCTCCGCACAGTCCCGGCGTGGCGCTTACGCTCGGGCGGAGCGCGGGCGCCAGCAGCCCCGTGACCATCTTTGGAAGAGCCGCGGGAGGCGGCGGGGCCGGAGCGGTAGCGTCTATTTTGGTGCCCAGTCCGCCTGCCCGGCCCCGCGGACCCCTGCCACAGGTCGGTGGGCCCCGCCTCGGGGAACTCCGGTCTGAACCGCTACTGCCAGCCGGGATTCCTCACTGCCGGGGCAGCGGAGGATGGCGCCCACTGCGACGAGGATATCAGGCACGGCCGTACTCGGGGCAGTAGATGCCCGAGGGAGCGCCGCCGGCTCTGTGGTACTGAGCCGCACAACAAAGCAAGAGGGCTTCGGCTTCCACGAATAGTGGAGCCGCCCCGCTGTCCCGGGCACCGGAGGAGAGATGCTGGGAAGGGCAAAAAGCTCCTGGGGCTCTCCCATTGTACGAGGGTAGGATTACAGAGGGGGCGGCCAGAGCTCTCCTCAAACACCCAAACCTGGCGGGGGTCAAAGGACTGTCACACAGTTACTGACAGACTAGCTAGAAGCAAATTATTCAGGAAGAACGTTCTATTGGCTTTCAACACGTCTGAAAATGTTTCACGATTTAATTATTCTTTTTCTTCTCTGCTAGCAAAACACCTTCTGCAATGGAGACCTTTAAAAAGTATTTGAAACACAACATCCTCTGGGTTTAAGCAGCTGTACTCCCTCCTTCAGCTGCAGCAGGGTTTGGATCCTCTGGATCCTGCAGCTGGGTTCCCCTACCCTGCTAGATCTCCCCTGAATCAAAAGTTCCCCCATCCAAAAGGAGGTGGATACCTGTTATTTTCAGCTGAGTGCCAGCTGTACCCAAATGGAGATATTAGGAGAATTCCTGCTCGACACAGATTAAAAAGAGTAAATTTTGTCTTTTAATTACTGGTGGTACTTCCTCTGCAATATCCATGAGAAGCATGGACTGAAAAGTGTATAGAGACATACTTCTCTACAATCCTTCCTCACATGCAAATCGCTCAACAGGACCCAAACTTGCCCTTGGCCTCTATGTAGTAACAAGAGGCATCAATAAGCTGATCCAAACAAAAAGCAACAAAGCCTTCACACATCTTTGCCTTTGGCTTTTCAGCCACTCTTGATGCACTGTTAGCCCAGGAAACTAGATATTGTGGTTTAAGCTCAGTCAGCCACGCAGCCTCTCTCTCACTCCCTCCCCCTTCCTCCCTCCCTGCTCCTGGAGAGATGGGGAGGAGAATCAAAAGAATGTAATTCCCATGGGTTGAGATAAGAACAGGCCAGTAACTAAAGTATAACACAAACCACTGCTGCTATCACCAATAATAATAATGATAAGGGAAACAACAGGGGAAGAGAATACAACTGCTTACCATCCACCAATCAATACCCAGCCTGACCCGAGCAGTAATCTAGCCCTTCTGGGTAACTGCCCCCACTTTATATAGTGGGCATGACATGCTGTGGTATGGAATACCTCTTTGGCTAGTTTGGGTCAGGTGTCCTGTCTCTGCTTCCTCCCGGCTTCCCTTCCTCCCTGGCAGAGCATGAGACTCAGAGAGTCCTTGGTCAGCATAAACATTACTGAGCAGCAACTGAAAACACTGGCCTTACCAGCACTGTTCCTAGGCCAAAAGTCAAAAACACAGCACTGCACCAGCTACTAAGGATTAAAAAATGACTGCTGCTGCTGAACCCAGGACACTGGAGTTCTGTGGTATAACCCAGGAATTCGCGGTAGCCCTGCTGCCTCCAAGCCAGGCCTGTCCTTCAGCTCAACTACTCCATTTTTTTCTCTCGAGCATTCCCTTGTATAGGCCTGAGTCTGTTTATGCGTCCCTATGCCAACAGCTTTGTTTTGCTGTGGTTTTGCACTTTCCATGTCATCAACTTCCCACGGACAAGCAGGAACTTCTCCCAGGCCTTGGAACAGCACATAATACTTAGGCTACACAGTCTTCACAGTAGCTGGTGTACAACAGCAGACCCATTACCATATAGAATATTTCCCATACACACATATGCACTCCTGTATGCCTTTATGCATTTATTTTTGTAACATCCTTACCTAATCATCTCCCTCCCAGAGGTCATGTTGATTTAACTGTGCTGAATCAGCAAGTCTTGTGATCAGCAACACTTAGTACTGAACATGTGCTCCTTCAAGGAGCTTTTCCCTTTCTTTTTTGGCTGGGTTACCAGCTTAAACCAGCTTCATCATTTAGAGAACCTCATCTCCCCTCCCTCATACCCAAATGTGGAAAAAATTGGTAATTGTAGTACTTCTGAAAAGTTTTCTCTTCTATTAAAAGGAACAAAAAGACCTCATATTAACAGCTTAATGGTTTACCTACTGGAATTGAAAAATTTCTCCTGTCTCCAACATGCACTTTGCCTGGAAAATAGCATCAGCTCAACCCTCTACTTGAAGTGATTAAATCATAGTTGCTAATATTTCAAGTAGCATGCTTAATCTACTCTCAATTCCTGCATCAGTTCTTTCATCAAAACCACAAAAAAACACCTCGTCTGAGCATGAAAATGAATTTCTCACTCTCAACATAAACTACAAGGCAGGTTACTTAAAGCTAAAAGAACAACCGTTAACATGAAGTTGATGAAAAAGCTGAACACAACCAAGTTCTGAAAACCATACAAGAGACAGACATAGGACATGGAACATTCAGCAGCACACCTGGAATGAAGAAAACACAGAACTTAAAAGAAAAAAGTAACCATACAAAACTATACAAAAGCCATTAACATTCTTCTGTACGGCTTGGAAATCAGACAGCCTAAACCTGACGTGACTTGAGACCCACCACTTCTTCAGATGCTGTCTTCCTGCCCTTGTACAAGACAATAGAATAAGATCCCCAATACAAATAACTCAAGCACGTATCAAATATCCATCACTAAAACAATGCTCCTGAGAACTGAAGTATATTAATCTGGACATCATAGACAACAGACAGTTCAAAGCAACCTACAATTCATTGAGATAGGTGATGGGGCTAAAAAACGGACCATTTATGAGTAAGTATTCATAGGAAATCTTAATCTATGTACACTGTCAGCCTGAAAATAGGCAAGACGACTCCTAGAAGTCTTCAACTAAGAAAAAGAAGGCAATGACAATATCAAATGTCAGGAAGAAAACAAGAACAGTGCTGCACACAAAACGGGAAGACAGCCACAGCAACTGCAGGCTGCTGAGCTGCACCTCAGACATCTGCAATCAAAGTGCTGCAAAAGCTGGACTAATTTCTTAGTTATTAAGGCACTTAAGCTAGAACAGATACCAGTTCAACAGCAGACTACATCATTTTGGACCTTTTGTGGGAGTGTAAGAAGGAAAACATTTTTCATGAAAACATGTTATTTAACTTTTAGGACACTTTTTTAAAATACCTCTCTACACGTGGCCCAACTCTTGAGACTCATCTGTGAGTGGTAAACAGAAAGACCACATATTCACAAATTATTCCTTCAATTATTTTAAGGCAGAACAATCCTGTTACAAAGTTAAAAGAGGATTATACTACATGGATGAGAGTGTAAAGGCAAAAGTCAATGTAAACATATATACACACGCACCATTTATGGGCCCATGCATTGCAGCAGAAGCCTAACAATAGGAAAGCACCAAGCTATCTCAAAGGTGTCCGTTCAGCAGCTCAAACTGGTGTTAGCTCTATACGGAGTGGCAGCAGTACCCTGTCAGGGCTGCAGGCAAGAGAATGGGAGAATGACTTTCTTTAAACAGAGCAATAACATCATTACCACTCTCCAGAAGAAAAGGGGTCTGACTTACAAAATAAATGAAGATGTTATCGAAAGATTGACACCTACACTGGCATACACGGTACACTTTAAAAGAACAGGTGCCGGATTGTCGTGGTTTGAGGCTTTCAAACCCATGCAGCCGCTCTCAGTTCACTCACTCCCCTCTCTTTCTTCCTCAGTCCGGGGGGACGGGGAGGAGAATCAAAAGAATGCAACTCCCACAGGTTGAGATAAGAACAGTTTAGTAACTAAGGTTAAGCCTCAAACCACGACATGGATGATACACAGGCCAGAATACACTATACATATGAGGTGTGTTGCTTTTGTTAGTGACAGTAACTTTTAATTGTCTTTACAATAAAAGATAAACTATTACAAAGTAATTTTGTTCGGTAAAATATGTAGTATATTGAAAATATAAATGCATCTTCAGATCAAACAAGATTACAAGCACACCAAATAATTTACAAAACTGAGCATTTATCCTGATTAAAGACATGTAAAAAGCCAACAGTTCCAGAACCATGCTCCTGGCACCAAATGTTTTGTAAGTAAAGAATTCTTTTGTGCACTAATCCTACTTCTTCCCCTATGTACGTGGAACAGAAAAGGTCAGTTACTTAGCTGGTAAAGGACTAGGGGGGAGGGGGAAGACTAAGAATAATGGCAGTTCCTCTTGCAAGCCCCTTTTTCCTCTTATGTTGGAATGTGTACTATGTCAGAAAGACATTTTAACTTCACTTTCCCACTGTGGCCAAGATTAAACATAAACAGTTTTATATCATGTTTAAAAAGATATGTTCAGGTAACAGCCCAATGTTACAATTTTGTGCTTTTATACACATTCAGGGATTTTTCCCTGAGGAAGATTAAATATAATTGCATTAGTTTCCTTTTATCATTTGAATTATTCTTTTATAAGCAGTTTCAAGTAAGACATAATGTCAATAGCAGAAGACCAAACCACAACAGAACACTCCACAGGACTGAGATTTTGGGCCAACTGAGAAATCTTTTTCTCCAAGGTATAGCCCTGCCTGGGCATAGCAATATCACCCTTCTTCAAAAACATTATCGGACATAAGTCATTCCCACCATCTCCTATATATACAACTTGTGTGTAACTTACTCCCTGCTCCAACCGTTTGTCTAGAAATTCTTTTAAAACTTCCCTTTTGCAGAGGTTTTTAGGGCACTTTGCACAATGGTGAGTGTGGAAGCCCTGTACAGTCAGATAGCCAGTACTGCTGAATGCTGCAGGGTTTGTAAATACTTCATCAAACACCTTATGGAAGTCAGCAGCTTGCAAAATCCAGTCAATAAATACTGTATTAGAATCTGAAAGAATTATGCAGTCAAACAACTCTTTGTTCTCACCAATAAAACCCAGAAGATCTATCATTCCTGCAGTGAAAGGGATTGTTGTCATAGTTCTTTTCATCATATCTTCTTTGACGCCATTGTCTCCCAAGTACACAAAGACTCTGCCCATATATTCTGTCCAGTATCCTGGTCGGTAGGAGTTTCTTAATCCATTAGGAAGCTTTTTCTGAGGAGCACATTTCACAATCCAGGTATCACTATTTTCATCTATGATTGTATGGTCAAAATCAAAAGCCAGCAGAAATTTCATTGCTGTCAGAAGATAGTTTCCAAAACAAACAAACAAAAAAAGAGACAATTATTTATACAAACAAAAGTACTGAATTCCTAACCTGAACTTGTGCTCAGAGGAGAAAAAGTCTGTTTCAAGAAAATCGGGACAGATATCTAAATGAAGTAAATTATTCATGGCCACTACAGCTATGGGAAGTTTCGCTGAAGCTAAAAAAACAGTCTGTAAAGGTCAAAGTTCTAGTTCAGTATCAAGCTTCTGTTTAAATTAGAAAAACGTTGAAGTATCTAAACTTATGCTGCATTGTAACTCATATTTGCAAACATAGAGCCAATCTTGCAGTACATGTGCACCATGAGTTTGACTAATCAGTTCCAAGTTTCTTCATCAGCACTTGCCAACACACCCAAACTGTGATTTTCCTAGCAAAACACCTTCACAGGTATTTCAAAAGGAAATTACTACTGAACAGATGTAGCCAGCCTTTTTAACAATGACGTCACTTCAAAACAGCTAACATAACGACATACTGACATTTGCGACTCTGGAAAACAAATGAAGTTTGCTTGCTGTTGTCCTACAACTTCGTTACCTGCAGCGCACCTCTGGGCTCCGAAAACCCTCGGGAGCAGGAGACACCTCAGGTGGTACTTAACGCCGTTCCCCCACGAGCCAGTCCTCCTACATGGGCACAGCCGCCTCAGCCCAGGGCGCCTATCAGGCCAGCTCCCCACCAACAGGCCGCGCAGCCACACAAGCCGCTCGCCCTGGGAGCAACCACCGGGCCGAGGGGTAAAGCTGAGCATCCACGGCAGCAGGGCTGGGCTGGCCGAGGCGCGGGGGTAGCCGGGCAGCAGGCCGACAGCCCGTGAGGGAAAGGGCCAGAGCCAGCGGGCCTGCGCGGAGCCGTTACAGCCTGACAACGGCCACCCCGCCGCCGACCCACCTCCGCATTCGCCGCGTCCGCCTCCCTCCGCCCGCCACGTGACTCCCCCGCCACCGGGTTACCCGGCAACAGCGCGCGTCCACGGGCGGAGCGGCGAAGCTCGGGGCCATGGCGGCGGCGAGGCCCGGGCTCCCCTGCGGGAGGCGGCACCAGCAGCAGCTCGCCCGTGAGTGGGGCTCTCCTGCGGGGACTCAGCACCGGGGGGACACTGCCGAGGCCGTAGCCACAGCCCGCTATACACGGCTCCTGGGGGCGGTAGGGTGTTCCTGTCCCCTTGTCCAAACCACCCACTCTCACAGCCGCAGACAGTAAGAGAGGCAGTTTCTCCTTAAGATTTGACTAGAAAGAGCTACCCTGAAACCAGTGGAGGTACAGTGTCATCCAGAGCTGGAGTTCAAAAACCAGGCGCCTGGCAGTTCCCTACCTGCAGGGAGCAGCCTTGTCAGTGTAGTTTTAGCTGCTTTCCCCTTGAACAGAGAGAGAGGACCTGTCCTGGTCCCTATCACGGGGCAAACTGATTAGCAATTGCACCTGAAAAAACAGACTTTGATGTCAGTATCACTAAAAGCCTCCTTACATTTGAAACACAGCATGTCAGTCTGCTGCAAACCAGATGAACAAGAACTTCTAACAGGATGGTATTCCGTATAGAGTGCCATTTCCTTTAAAAATACTGGTGATGGTTTGAAGGCATTGCACAAAACCTATTGTAAGTTACCACAAGACAAAGAGACAAGGGGACATACAACAGTTAAGTCAGTGCCACAGCCCAAGTACACACACCAGCTTTAGTTAGACTACAAATACCTCGTCTTAGCTCTGGGGCACAGAGATGGGGAGAGTAATTAATACTAAGGATATCTTGATATCATTGCTATGAAAGAATTCAAATCCTGATATAGGTTTGAATATAGGATTTTCTGATACCAATTAACCTAAGCATCTTTTCTTCCCTCTGCACAGCACCACACCATTTGGAAGAAAATTACATTGTAGATGGCTATTTTCTTCCAAATGAAATAGATCTTCATCAGGTAATTATATTGCCAAAAGCAGAATGGGAAAGGCTTCAGGACAGCCTTGGCAGCACAACCAGAGAAGCTGCACTCATCCTTGCTGAGAAGAAAGAACGGGAAGAAATGCATTTACGCTCCAAAGCTGCTATAAAAGACTGGCCCAATACCAATATGGCAAGTACAACACACATTTGTAAACAAGGGTATTCGTTTTCATATATGCAAAGCCACTCACAGTAATGTTTCTAACTGCACTCCCTTTGTTTAACATTTGCTTTTAAATATGTATTTTAAGTAAAGACAATTAAATATATTTATAAATATATTAACTTCTAATATCAACCTTTTTTATCAAAGGTAAAATACAAAATTAATAAAAACCTAAAACACTGAGTATATCACCTTCAGAATGGTTTACATATTTTTAATCCATGGGCTTTAGATGTGATTTCTAATTTTATCTGCAATATAGGGCATGGCACAACGGAAAGTAAAAGCCAGAAAATTACTTAAAGAAAGGGAAGAGGAAGAAAGAAAGTTAATTGATTTGGAAGAAGCGAAGTTCCAAGCAGCAAAACGGAAGGAGGCCATTGATCGTGCGAAAACCTACCTAAGCTATCAAAACGACAGAATTAAAGGGTTTCATGTGTGTTGACAACTTTTTAAATCCAAGTTGTACCGAACGTCTTTAAACACTACTGAACATGCAAATTATTTTAAATGTTCTCTTGCAGAGTGCGCTTCTACTTACCAAGGTCCTAAAAGAGAGAGATGCTCAAGTTGAATTAAAAAAGTTAAAGTCAGATGCTAACAAAAAGAAGGATGAAGAAAAGGAATATGAATGTAAAGAAGCTAATTTCAGGGATCAAGAAGAGGCATGTCAGCGTTACATGAATGAACAGGCACTACGCAGAGATCAGCTGGAACAGTAAGTAATGATCAAAAGTAACCCTAACTTATTGTTTACTCTTCTCACAAATACATGATACAAAGCTTTTGCAGAAACTTACTGAATCCAGGGTGCCACAAAAGGCCTTGCAGAAATGGGAAAAAGCTGTGACATTGCACTCTTTTACTTGCCAACAGTCTACATGTAAACAGTCTAGCAGGTCTCTATAGGTTTTAGACAAATCGCTACTCAAAAAAGTTGTTACTGAAAGTGTATTTTATCTCTGTTTTGGTTCCAAAAAAAGGTTAAACCAGACTTTCCATTTGCCCATAACTGGAGTCCGGAGAAGGTATCGAGAGAACACATCACTGCCACCTCCATTGGCATCAAGAGAACACATCATTGCCACCTCCGTTCTTTCTGTGGGTCTCTTCCAGATATCTTAATGAAGGAGTCCCCAGGGGTATTTTTAGACACCTGTCCCTGGTGATCTGATAGGAGTCAAATTCCCTGAAGCAGAGGAAGGGTTCAAAGACTGGTCTGACATATTCCAGGTCCAACACATGAATCCTTGCAGAACTTCTTACCAGCTTAAGCTATTGCCTGCATGAGCAGGGAGAGAAACATAGAGTGGGACTTAATGGAGAAATCTTGTCACTAAGGATGCTGCAGAGAGAGGCCAGAATATTATGAATGCAATGGTGCTAATGAGTCATCTAGGTAAAAGACTGCAAAACTGTGAGCGCAGTATGTACCTCATTTCTGGTCCAAGGATTTAGGGCTACCATCATAAAAAATTATGCCATTTTCACCCTTGGTATTCCACCCATCTTCAATTTAAAGTATCACATTCTTCAGTGCAAGGTACCTACAGTTATGCAGAATCCACATGTGTTCATACTCTGTGCAGTCCCCAGCACATTTGTTCAACTTTTTTTTCCAATTCAGAATAAAGGAGCGCAAGCATCAAGCAGATCTGGCCAAGCTAGAAGACAAAAGAGAAGGGGAACAAATACAGTTATTGAACCAATTGTACCAACTAGAAATTCAGAAAGATGGAGAAAAGGAAGAGAAAGAAAAACTTGAACCCCGGAGGCAGCATCACGTAAGTCACAGGAAGTCAGTTTAAAATGCTTGTTTCATCTTGGCTGCTTGGAGTGAAGCTGTTGCATTTGGCCCACAAGTAAATGGGCCTCCTGGCAAGAGGAGGTTTGCTGACTGCTTTAGCAGCAGTGGATCCATATGCCTACCCTGCCAGCTGCAGGCTGCGTCTTTCCTCTGCGCTTTTGAGAAAGGCCTCTTGTATGTATGGTGGGGGTTGCATATTCCCATTCCTCTCAACATCTGCCTCTCCTATGTGTGTGAAAGGAAACAAGGGATAATGCTCAGTGCATTGCATAGCAATTTGTCTGTGTAATGGGCTGGAGAAGCAGCTGGTCGATGCTAAATTCCCCTTCTCTTTACTCATATCTACTATATCCTCTTCATGTATGAACAGGGAGGCAGAAATGAAGGTACTGAGAAACTATTCCCTGTCTTCTTTGAAACAAATACAGAAAGAGAGAATTGGAAGTGATTCTTTAAAGTTGCTACCCTAGACCCAGATTTTCTCAGCTTTCCCTGTTACACCAAGACTGTTTTGCCCCTGCAGGAGCATGTAGCTGACCAGAAAATAATCAGAGCAGTAGAGAAACAAAAACAAATAGAAGAAGATGCTCGGATCAAAGCTCATTTTAAAGCAAAGCAGATTATTGCCAAGCTGACAAAAGAGAAAAAAGCTGAATTGCGTAGGTAGGTACAAAGCCAGAGTATGAATTGCAAATAAACTAAAATTATACTGTAGCCATTTTCAGATCTTTCAGGCTGATGATATAACACAATCCACAGCTATTCTAAAAATTGAATTATGATAGAGAGGGTAGGAAATTCGGGATAAAAAGGAAATTCTGTCACGGGTTTCTTAGTAATAGTTGGGGGGGGTAAGCGACTTTCCACCCTTCGAAGTACAAAGGCAAGTTTCCTTCGAAGTAGAAGTGCAAAGCTCTACACCAATGTGTTGGGATCAGTGATTTTCCGTATCACCTGCCAAGCCTTCACCTCCTCAACAATTAACGACAATTAAAATCCTCAACAAAAGTATTTTTGGGCAAAAGCTATATTTCCCTGAATCAGACCATGAAAAATAATTAGACTTCTTAACTAGGCACCTGTATTAATTAATTACATTGGGTTATTATTAAGGGAAGGTGGTCTATCAACATGGGGACAACATGATAATACCATTGAGATGATCTAAGACTTTCCTTCTTTTCTTGTTTTGGGCCAGTAGACCCAACATTTCTTCCTTGATGGCAAAATGCTAGGCAGACGCCTCACTGCATGATCCAACTCATTACTGTAACAGAAAGATAGTGTTACAAGAATACAGGGAACGTTTGTTAAAGCAGACAATTAAAAAAAAGGAAACGGGAGGAACACTGGAGATTGAGGAGTTGGGTGGGTTGGGCTAGACCATGTGGCAAGAGGAGAGAAGACTAGAAGCAGGACTGCTGAGTTTAGTATCAGTAGTACTTCAGGTAGGCCCAGGTATGTATCCTGGTATGTTATGGTAGCTCATGTTCTTCTGCAGACAAGCCCAGGAAGGTCAGGACAAAATCATTAAACAATTAGCTTTACAAATGACTGAGGCATTAAAGAAGGAAGATGGTCGTCTTGCTAGAGACATTGCAACAAAAGAAGCCGAAGAGGAAAAGAAACACAAAGAGAAAGAGGCAAAGCAAAAGGCTATGATTGAATCTATTGCTGAATACAGAGCCACTGCGGTAAGAAACTTAGTGTGTTCTTATTGCTGCTTTACCTCAACCAAGAAACCTGGCCCAGATCACAGCTGGTGGCTCTGCTGCCCTGCATCAGCATGCTCCATCAGGGCCACTGACATCTTTCCTGGCCTTCTCTCTCCCTCTTCCACTTCTCTGTTGGATTGCATATCTGCCACGCTGCTGAAAGTCCTGGGCTTGGACGCTGTCCAGCCACAATGACTGTGCTCATCAGAGCGCTAATACGGGGCTGCTTCTGCTAAAAGATACGAGTTCCAGCTTAGCAGGCTAGCTTCTTGACTATCTTTTTGTGTGTATTTTGTAAAATACAGATGAAGATGAAAGTGGAAAAGGAGAAAGAAGAAAAAGCACAGAGTAAAAAAGAACATAATAAAATAATGGAAAACTATCGCATTTACCTGGAAAAGGAAAAAGAAAAGAAACAAAGACAACGTGATGCCAGCATGGAAGTACAGAAATTTCAGATCCAGCAAATGGTACATAGAAGAGCTGTAACCTGAAAGCAACATGCATCTAAACCACCAGCACTAGCTCCTACTTGAGAAGAAGAGAGGAAGCTTACGGGGTGTTGTTTGGGGGGGGGGGGGGAAATATGTTATTTATTGGGTTTAGTTGTCTTAAATAATTTTTTAAATCATTTATGCTGTGCATACACAGAGCAGCCTCTTCTCAAGAGCAGTGAGGCAAGTCAAGATTGGTTTACCGTGACAGATCACCTCCTATACTGTGCCATTATGACTGCTGCTGTCCTCTTGTATTTTCTGGGCAGGATACCAAAGACCAACAACTAATGCTGATGTTCACTCAGCTATCTAATGTACCATTTTTGAGAGGGTATGGAAGGGGAGAAGAGTAGGGAAAGATTATATCTGACAAGTATCAACTAACATCACCACAGATCTAATAAGCTTAAGTTTTAAGGGATAGTTACGTTGTGAAAGAAATACTAAGCTTTGTTATTCCCTTTTCTTCATCAGGCTGAAAAGCAGGCAAGAAAACAGCAGGAAAAGCAAGTGGACTTGGACTATGATGCTCAGACAGAGTTTATTGCTTTTTGTAAAGAGCAGGAATTTCAGAGCTATGCAAAGCAAGTAATTGAATTAGAGGCCAAGACTACACATCATCTTTATCCTCTTCTCAAAGCATCCGAAGGTATAAGAGGACCTGGACTCAGGCCATTTTCCAAAGAAAAAGAAGGATCAAATGGTTATCAAGCACAGGATGGTGCTGGGACCCAGTAACCTTGTAGATGTACTACTGCACAAGAAGTTAAAAATATGAAGTAATACAGAGACTATCTAGCAGGGAAAGGTAGAAGCAGTTTTCTTATGGTTAAAAATTATATCTTTTTGAAACTTACAGGCAGAGTTAAACTACATCTATTACACTACATCTATTATATACTGTGAATCACAAAGTCTATTTGAAAAATAAACAAAAATTCTGCCTGAGAACTGGTTGTAGTCTCAAAAATAAAAGTTAGTTTATTAAACTTGAAGCAGGAATGCATGATATATAATTGACCATCCATTTAACCCACTCCACCCAAAACCTCACTATTACTGTTATATTTTTATTATTCACTATTCTAAAAATACACTGTCCCAGGTTTTTCAGACCTGCGATACAAATTTCCAGTGCAAAAGGTCACATTTTTCACTATCTTACTTCCAGTTAAGTATTTCCCATATATCACACAATCAACAGAGGAAGAAAAAACAACCTTATACATGTGAAAGTCAGAACAGTACTGCAGTTTTTATAGAATTTTGCAACTACCTCTGTAAAACAAATATCCCACTATAAATGAGTTTATATTCCATGAAAATAGAATGTAATTTGATCACAGCCCTTAAAAGGTCACCTAGGAACCAAATATAGGTCCCAGTGTAACTCTCCATGGCTGCTACGAAAAAAGCATGGCAACGAGAGACAACATCATTGAACCGTTCCTTCAAAAATACTAACAATGATTCAATGATGTGGTAAGCAGATCTGATCTGAAATTGCTTCTCAGATTCCTCAGCTGATTTACTCTCCAAAACCCATGTCATCTACACATCTCGCTCCTTAAGCTTAGTTTCTTTGCCAAAATTTTACCATCATGTTCCTGCCTGGGACAGAGTTAAGGTTTCCTGTAATGACTTTCCCGTAATGACCTGAAGTCTGATTCAGAGAAATATCTAGGAACTCACCAACAAAGTTTTCAAGTTCAAGTATTCTTTATTGTGGGAGACACAGGGGATAGCTCCTCCTAATGCATCTCACCATATTATTTAACAGATCATCCTTACATAGTCACTGGGCATACATATATATTCATGAAGCTACACATGAATAATTTTCCAGAAAGTTTCCAGCATACATACAAAAATTCGATGGTGGTCTTTGAGAGTTGTTTACTTCTTCCAACAATCTTCAGAACTGCTGGCAGTCTTTGAAGCACCAGCTTAATTAACATCACAGACAGCAATCATCCTATCCTTCTACTTATCAGTTAGTTTAACTGCTCCCATCCTGGACATCTGCTAGTCCCAGATACTCCCATCCCAGGTCCTGTTTTTCTATTGCTTTTCTTACACTTTTTGTACTAAGGTCATAAGGACCTAAAACTACGTCAACTCCCTTCAAGCACCTCAGTTATTTTCCATTACAAAGCCATCAAACTTAAGGTTACTTAGAACTGATTACATTTTGTACTTCTGTGCCTCCTTGTCTCAAGTCTAAATAGGATATTCCCCTCCCTCCCCCCATTCTGGGTTTCACTGGAAACAAAACCCAAGAAAACCGAAGCTTTGTTTTGTTGCACACAAACTTCTGTCCCAGCCCTCCAGCTGCCTGTCTCAGCAGGAGAAACGAGAAAATTATGCAAGTTCTAGGAAAAAAAAAAAAAAAAACAAAACAGAAACAAAACCAGAAATCAAACCCGAACTAGTTTTACACAAAAGATACTTGACAATATCTCAACTTGGAAACAGGTCCTTTGTGAAACTGGCTTCAGTAGCAACAGGCTTTGAAGAAAGCACAGGACTTTGAGGAAGACATGAGGCCATGCCGGGTGAGGTCCCTCCTACAAGCCGAGGGCCAAGCAAAGCTGGTTTTGCCTCCCCTACAGTGTAAAACATCTGGATGTAAGATCAACGTACTCTTTCCCGAGAGCAGCTGCCACCTCCTCCCTCGAGGAGTCTCTTCTAGGCAGGGCAAGGAAGGAACTTGTCGAAGGAGGGGGAAGGACAAACCCCTTATCCAGGTCCCAGGGGCGCCAGGGGTTTTCCCAGGGGTCACTTTCTGAGTCCACATAACGGATAAAGGCAAGCCTCCAACATGCAGCTAAAGGCAGGCCTAACTGGATATGGGATACATGCGGACGCGGCAGCCCATAGAGCCATCCAAAGCGTCGCACCACCGGCCGCGCAGAGCTGAGGCAACCCGGCGGGAAGAAAAACCTCCGAGCTCACAGCGGAAAGGGGGAGGCAGAGCTGGGCGTTACAGCCTCCTACCGGCTACGGGCTTGTACAAAGAAACGGGTGTTTCACGCACCGGCTGCGGAAGAGGGCGGCTCCGGGACCGGACGGGACGCGTCGCGTCGCTCCAGGGCCTCCGCGATGACCTCCGCTACCCGACCCGGCTTTGCTGCCCGACCCGGAGAAAAGAAAGGAAGGGAGAAAAAGGACAGAGAGGCCGAATAGTGCCTCCCCGCCTGAAGGAGCAGCTGACGCCCGCCGGCAGTCCCCGGGCGGGGCGGGGCTCTATGCTGCTGTAAGAGCTGCGGCACAGGCCCCGCCGCTGTTTGTGCCGTGAGATAACGCGGTTCTTTTCACGATCGGGCAGGGCGGCTAGGGGCCGGGGCGCTCCCACGGACCCGGAGCGGGCGGACGGTTGTGGCTGCTGCAGTTGTTCCCTCTCTGGGGGCGGAAGAAAGAGCTCCGACTCCCCAGGACATCGGGCTGTCGGTAGGGGTACGCTGTCTTTCAGCAGGCGCTGCCGCTTCTCGGAGAGTCGAGCATTGGGCAGGCCAGCAGCGGAGAAAAGCCGAGGATGGATCGCGACGGGCTGGATGCTGCTCGGCGGGAGGCAGAGGTGGAGCGCGGCCGTTACTTGGAGCGGCGGGCCGTGGTCCAAGAGCAGCTGGCGCAGTAAGTCCGGCGGGATGCAGAGGGGAGCGGGGCTGGGCTTAAGCACTTCTCCGGGGTCGGCTCCTTGCTGCCGGGGCCCGCCTGCACCGCCGGCGGCGGGGGCTCACAGCACAGGCGGCGAGTGCTTTGGCGACACTGCGCCAGCCGAGGCGGGAGCGGGTGGCTCACTGCTCGTAAACCACTGTTTGATTCAGTATCGCTCCCTCGTCAGCCTGAAAACTCGTCACTTCTCATTACTCCCTTGTTGCTCCGTAACTCTGTTTTCCAGCTTCTCAAACGTCTCTTGCTTTCCCGGGCAGCCCTAGTAAATTAAATAAGACTCTACATTCCGGCACTGAGAGCAAGTGGCTTGTTTCTCTTAAGGCAAAAATTCATTATCGACGATTCCCCCCCTGCCCGTAGTCACTCACAGATCCTGCTAGCACTGCTGATGACCATGGCCATGCCTTGCACAGTGCTGTGGCACTGCTTGGAAGTCAGCTAGCTGACAAAGGCCCAGCTTGTGACAGGGAGTGGGCTGACAATTAAAATCTGGTTAAATCTGGTTAGTGGGCTAACCAGATTAAATCTAATATTTGAGTCACTATGCTGGTCATACTTGGTTTTGCTAGTATGGGCTTAACCAGGTCTCTTGCACTGGGACTGAGCTTTAGCCAAAGGACTTGCAGCTGCCTTTAAAAAATATGGTTCTAGTTTTGATCTCTGACATTCTTTCACTTCAAAGTATTAAGGTTTACTGTTAAACATACCTGTAGCTGTGCAGAATCTGCACCTGTTCATTACTTTGTGCAGTCCCCGGCACATTTGTTCAACTTTTTTTTCCAATTCAGAATAAAGGAGCGCAAGCATCAAGCAGATCTGGCCAAGCTAGAAGA
>JASSUY010026099.1:0-16014 GCA_032466535.1 Forpus xanthops
CGTCCCGTCCCGGCCCGGCCCGGCCTGTCCTCCCGCTGAGGGGGGGGCTTCCGGCGGGGGGTGTCAGCGGGCTGTCAGCGCTCCGCGTGAGGGGTGCGCGCGGTTGGGGGCTGTTTGTGGGGCGAGCGGGTTGTCCCCGCAGCGGGTGCTCGGTGCTGCTCCCGGTCTGGCGGCCTCACCCCGGAGCGGCTCGGGCCCGCGTTGGTTGTTAAGAGTCGTCTCCTGCCGTTAGGCTTCTCGCCTGCCGAAAGCGAGGGGAACAGCAGCTCGACGCGGTGGTCGTGGAGTGGCGTACGCGGTGTCTCAGTGATGCCTCATAACTTTACTAAACGCAAGGTGTGAAACCAACCCCGAGTCATGCGCTGCCTGGTGGTGGTGGTGTTACTGCAGCGTCAGCGTTTGCTAAGTGTGCGTGGGTCTCTGCTCGAAAGTGTGTTTGGAAATCCCGCTGCAGATGGGTTTGGTGCTGCAGTGGGAGCGGCCTCAGCTAATACCACCTTTGGAAACTTCTCTGAGGGTATGGGGATATGTTTTGGGATTGCTGTGGATTTCCTGCTATGAGCTTTGCTTTAGGTGCACAGGCGGCAGTCTCCTCAGCACAGGTGCAGCGCTGTGACAGGGTACGTCACTCAGAAGCATAACAGGCGCTTGTCTGTGTCTAAGACTAAAGAGGCTTGTTGGATGTGTCCTGGTGCTGTGCAGTGCCTGCTTCTCCGCACCAGTGAGTTCACCCGGTGAGCTGCCTTTATGTGTCCAGTGAGGTTTGCTTTCCTCAGTTCAGTAGTGATTCTGCAACTGCCAGTGCTAGCTGTTTTACAAGTTGTGTTCTGCACTGTGTTTCATAATTTATCACATAAACATGTATTTGTGATTTTTTTTTCCCCATTGTCTGAGGTATTTCGGTGCTTGTGATACCAGGTAATGGATTTTTACCTCATTCAGCCTTATATTGTGGCTTCATTGCCTCAGGATGTTTCCACATCTGAGCCTTCGCCTGTGTTTGTAAGCAGAAGTTCTGAGTGAAAGAAGGGGAGCTGAGGATCTGACGTCCATACCACTGAGGTGCCATGCTAGACCAGCTTTAGTCTGGTCATGAGGGCTCAGTGACCACAAGGGTTGGAATGTGTTGGGTGTGTTCTGTATATGTGTCTGTGACTTCGGTTTCATAGAATTAGAGATGGTTAGGATTGGAAGGGACCTTGAAACTCATCTAGTTCCAACCCCTCTGCCACAGGCAGGGACACCTTCCACTAGACCAGGTTGCTCAGAGCCCCTTCAAAAGGAATCCGTTATGCACACTCCAAGACCCTGCCTGTCATGGGAGAGCAGTCAGGAGGTTTCAAAAGGGTGCTGCTCATCCTAACTAGAATACTAATGTAGAGATACCTCCTGCATGTCCAGCACACTCCATCCAGATTACTGGGCAAGGGCAAACCTGAAGTATGTCCTACCTGAAATGCATCGAGTACATGTGTCAGAATCACAACATTAAGTAGCTTTGCTGTACACATCTACTCCTGTTGGTATGTTCTACTTGCTAACACAGGCACAGTCTCACTTTATTTGACTCTAAATTTGCGTAGCGACATGTATACATCTCTGTCAGAATGACTGGAGAACAGCATAGTGAATCTTGTCATTAGCCAATCAAGAAATGTTAGAAGAGGGTTTGAATGGTAGCATGTGACAGGGTTTCTCCCAGAGATTTCTGATTTCCTGTACAGATTTCTGTTACTCTTTTCTGATCTAACAGAGACCGCACAAGTATTTTGGCCGTTAGAAGTTACACAGCATAGATGTTCTGCAAATACTCTTTTGTTAAAGTTTGAAGTGTTTAAAAGTGGTTATCTTGATTTTTATAATGAACATTTTAGGGTTTTTTTATCATTTTCCACACATTTGTTTCATTTCTATAGCTATTGCATTTATGGGATCAACTTCTGGAAATTGCAGTCAAGTTGCTGAACAGTGTAAAATATTTCATATATAAGTCAAATTACTTGGAAATACTTTGTTCTTCCTGCAAAATCTTCTTTCTCTATTAACTGACACAAGGAACTGCCTTCCTTTAGATGTCCTTTTTCTGACCACTCTTCACTGAAGCACGGTTTGTCCTAGGCAAATGGAGATTTTCAGCAGCTGCAGGTTTTAAAAAAGCTGATGGGAGGCGATGTTATTTATAACTCCCTGTAGCAGCTCCTCTTTAATGCAGGATAGTCTGCTGTGACTTTACAATAAATGCAACAACATGTGGTCTCCTGCTCTTCTGCTATAATCTGTAAGATACTTTCCAGAGGAAGGATATTTTAATCACTGGGTTGCTTGTAAATTTATTGGAGAATGATAAAAGCATTTCTTCATGTTATCTCTAACTTTTGTAAATATGACATGATGTTTTCCCACCCCACTTTCTTAGGAACATGAAGGGGGTAAAACTAGATTTTTCTCCCATCCTTCTGTGGAATATTAATTTGCTGTACTGCAGGGAGGTAGTAAAGAAGCGGGCATTCTTATAAAGCAGTACAATCCAAAACCTGGGGAAAAATCATGAGGTAGAAGAATGTGAGTAGGTTTCCAGTTTTCCACAGAAGGTGGCAGCATTTTGAAGCACTGATGTCGGTGGGAACTTACTAGCAAATGTCGCTGATAGAACGTAAACTTAACCGAAATTTACTCTCCTGGGAAGCTGTGGTGAATATGAACAGGATCGGGCATGGATTTGCTTGTAGAACCAGGGGAGCTGGGGAGGTGGGAGGAGGAACTCCATTCACATAGGTGGAGAATTTGGATAGGACAGATTTAACCCCAGAAGGATTTAATTTAGCCTTGCCTACTTCTGCTGTAATACTGCTGGATTGCCTCTTGTCTGGTGCCAAATGAAAAGCGACTTGCTTCCAGGCTATGCCTTTTTTTTCACAGGAGCAATAACTCAGCTGACATAAGGATCATCCCAGTAATTGCAGATAGAGCCCTGTTAGCCTAAGGCCCAGGGAGATGCAGTGAACTGTGTAACAGCTGACTGTCACCAAAAAGGGGAAGCCTTTCCCACTATTGTCTTCTCATTCCCCACTCTCAGCAGTGTGCTTACCTCGTGCTACCCTCCATCTAACACCTGAGGGACTCCCATAGGCAAGAAAATTTAATTTACTGAGCTAGCAAAAAGTTAACCCGGTGGAAAGAGTGGATCATAGTCTGCCAGGGCAAGGCTGAGGACTGGAATCGGGGAGGATAAGAAAAGGCAGGGGAGGTGGAAGAGCAAGCCTTCCCCTTCTGGCATGAGGCAGCTGTTAACATTGATAGCTGATTGTGAAATTGCAGCCTTAGGGCAGGCTACATAGTTAGAGGCTTGAGCTCTTGATCCCAACCTCAGTTACACCAGTCCTGCAGACACAGCCCCATTTGATGTGCTAATGCACTCCCAACCTGCCCTACTGCATATCAGGCATCTTGTCAGAGCTAGGAAGTGGTGGCCGACAACAAAGAGGCAGTAGCTGCTTCAACCCCTCAGCTGTCATTAACCCTACAGGCACTCCTAGGGCACTGGAAGAATGCCTCAGATGGGTTAGGTAAGGCCACATATGGACCTGATTTAAACTAGTGGGTTTATAATCACTAAATACATAGATCCTTTAAGGAACTGAAGAAGTAGCCGAGACAGCACAGGGCCTTGATTTCTATACATTTAGCAGGTTCAGAAGGTCCCTGGTACCCTCATCCAGAAAGAAGGGAGAGGCTGATTTTTGTGTCTCCAGTAGATTTTCAGAAAGAGACAGGAACATTGGATCCCTCAGGGGAAGAGATGTTTGCCAATGAAGAGCCACTGGCTGTTGTGTCTGCGGGTGTGTTTGGCAGATAGTACCTCTTCTAGTGTTGGAATGAAAATGTAAACCCCCACATACATGGCTGGGGTATTCTACAGCAGATTGGCTGCATGAGTTATTTTGCTGGCTGCTAAGAAGCACCACTAGCCTATTGAAGGGAGGGGATCCAGCGTGTTCTGGAGGTGTGTGGCAAGTTCCTGTAGAGATTCTTTTGGGCTTTCTTATACCCTTCTTCTTCATTACCTTGGCCGTTCCAAGGCTCTTTTTCACCAGTGGGCATCTTGGGATGAGAACCACCGAACATGGCTCAGGCTCAAGGGTAGCTGTGCATGACAGCAGCTCGGTGACTCAGTGACCAAATATTTCCTCTCTTTTTTTTTTTTTTTCCAGGATGATAGTGTGTTGAGCTGAAGTGGCGTGGGGAGAGCATGGTGTGCTTGCTCATGACACCACGTCAAAGTTAAAAGTCCTCTCCCTGCCAGGTTTGAGTCACTGGTGAGAGCCAGGTAGCTATAGGAGCTGCAAGTGAAACAGGCAGAAATTCCTGCATAGGTGGCACTTGGGACAGCGGGGATTGGAGGGTGCTGTGACGGGAGCTGAAGAGCTTTATAAGGGACCTAGCTAAGAAAGCAGGAAAGGGAAGGGGGTTGGTTTTTGTTTTGATTTGGTGTTTTTCCAGGGAGGCAGGAAAAACCTAGTCTGGGACTTGTCCAGTTTGCTTGTGTGTTCAAATGTGAAATTTTTTTTTGGGGTGTGAGAGCAGTAGGGATAGAAAGCACTGCAGATCGCTACAGTTGGAGGGAAGGCTGGCAGTTGGTTTGCAGAGAGTTGGGGCCAGGCCAGACAGTGGATATGCATGTATGTGGGTGGTGCATAGGGGTCCAGGCAATTACAATAAAATGGAAAGGGGCTGTTGTCTGAAACATTTGGGAACTGCTGAGATAAGCAAGCTGCTCCATTCTGTTGACTTGAAGGGTTGAAGCAGTTGACTAGTAGATCTCAGTTGAAAATGGCAGCTTGCAGCAGGGAGGAGGTAAGGAGCAGCTTCCTAAATCTTCATTTCTGGGGAGTAATTCTTGAAAATGCATCCCTTTTCTGATCTCTGTAATGGTCAGTCTAGGCCTTGGAGTGATGGCGCTCTGCAACAATGAGCACGTTGATGTCTGAAGTGTGATACTCTGTCATATTGACCTGCCTGGAGTCATCATCACTTTATTGATGTTTTCTTGACACCAGCTCCTGCAGAATTGTAGATTGTCCTCCACAGCCCATTCTGCTAAGTCTGGTAAACTGGACTGTTGTATGTCTTGGTTTCTAAAAAGAGCGTTGATCCTTCTTCTGTTCAATGTAGAACATATACCATGGGTTAGTTTCTCTGCATTCATAGAACCAGATTTTTCTATTAGAAATTTTCAGGTTTTTAAAGTTATTTGCCAAGAGTGGACATCGTAAATTACTGTTTAAGATCTTTATGATCCAATACTAAGAGAGCCAAGGTGGCTTTTTGGTGGCTGAAGGCTTCACAGATAAAAACAACAGTACCTTGCATTGACTCCAAGAGCAAATTGAGAAGAGGTGGATGTTCTGGAGCATATATGTAATATGTCCTCTGTAGAGCAGGGGGATTCTGTAGATGCCCCCTCCAAATTTAACTACTGACTCTGCACTGGGAAGAGGGTTTTCTTTAGGAGGTGTCTGCAACCTTCGTGAGTTGGATTTTCATTTTCATTACACTCCATCTTTCCAATAATGAGTATATCGCTAACTGACAATATTCTCCCACATGCAATGTTTCATATCCCTGTTGCCGCCTGTGTACCCAGATCCCATGAAAAGCCAAATCAAGACCCTGTGAATTCACACTGTTTTTTAAACAGAGGGCATATTCTGAATTGTGGCTCACTGGTGCAACTCTGTGTAGAAAGCACAAAGATACCACACAGCAAAAATGTTTAATGACGCTTCTTGCTAGCGTATCTCCCCCCCACAGGAACTGAGGTGTCTGAATTATAAGTTCCAGAAAATCTGACAGGGAAAGCTTGAGCATATCCATAGCAAAATTTGCTTGTTGTCACTTTGCACACTGTGCTTTGAACAACGTGTTTTCCCTAATGGAGTGTAATAAAAAGGACTCCATATTTGTGCAAAAAAAAAAACACCCCAAATTTGCAGACATTTGCAAGATGTTGCTTTAAAGAGAAATGTGTTACAGGGATTTGTGGGTGGGATTAGACATAAATGAAATAAGACTGCAAAGAGAACTTCTGCCATTAATGATGTTACTTTTATTTGAACAGCAAGATGTACGTAAGTGGTTTTATTTTTATTAATACTTGATGCTGAGTTTTGAACAGTACTGTACTCAAACATTTAACAAATATAATGCTCAACACATTGTTTATTGCTCATTGTTTTTGTATGAACATAAAAACTGGGAATGAATGTAGGAATAAATAAGGCACCCTACTAATACGCTGATTTCATGTACTGCAGTAACATGCAGAAAATGCCATTTTGCTTTTACAAGTCTCATGTCTCATTTTCCTTATTAGAGGAAAAAAAAACTGTTACTTGGGCAAGGGCCGGTGCCTCTCTGAAAAGTCAAAACTTAAAAGCACTTTCTGTTTTTTTAATGTAACCTCCCACCTTACAAAACCAGCTTTCATGTAGCATGTCCCAGTTTCTTTTTCTAAAGACAAAAAGTATTTTTGTTCTTCCCTGGCTGTTACTAGGAGACATGCCTGGCAAAAAAGGGCTGTTCAAGTACTGCTTGAGACAAAAGACCCGACTGGCTTTTTATATCCATGTTCTCTTCTCATACTGACCCCACTCGAAAGATAAAAATAAAAATGCAAAGGCATCTTTACTGACTTAACTTGAATGGCTGGGCCCAGATCAGTGATCAGCACGAAGTGGGAGCTCCACAGAAGCTGCTTAAAAGCCTTTTTTGTGATTTCAGCATGCCCTAAATTTGGACTTCCCATCCACTTCAGAATACACTATGTCCAACTGTCCCTTCTGCTCCAACGCCTGTGCTGGCTCTCAGTCTGTTTCAAGTCCGAGGAGCTCAGTGACACCCAGGTCAGCCGCACAAACTCTTCAGCCTCTAGGGCAGAAATCACTTTGCAGAGGCTTCAATGATTTGACAGCCCATTGGTGAAGTGCTGACAAATTATCAAGTGAACAAACCAGAGAGATGGTGCTCTGACCCCCATCCCAGCTACAGCATTCTTTAAGCAGTCTGTTACATTCTTTTTAGAGGTTGCATGAAACAACAGCAGAGGCAAAGGGTTTGGATAGCTCTCTTTTCTCTTTTTCTTTTTTTTTTTTTTAAGAAGATTATCTCATAATTCCTTGATTTTTCTAATGTTTCTTCTTTAAAACTGAAATGTTATTGCAGGATAATATAAACATAACAGATGGAATCACAGCTTCTCAATTATAAGGTATGTATTACATATATGACAACACAAGCTTTACCTGAACTTAGAAATGCAAGAAGATGTCTTTTAATTACAGAAGTTATTACAGTACTGGTTGAAAGGAATCTTTTGGTTATATGTAAACACTATAAATTAGCTGTTTAAAAATAATTAGTTAAGACAAGTATGACATTGACACAGTTTAAAAAACAATAGCTAGCCCTAAATCTGAATACTTTTGGGGCAGAAGAGCAAAAGCGGGTTATCAGTCTAATCCTATGGAATAACATGCTGAAATTTTGACTTACTTAAAGAATCAGTGGTGCTTTGTTTTCCTTCCTCCTTTTGTTTTCCTGTTCTAAGATTTTCACCATTAGTGCCCTAAGGAACAGGCCAACTTGTAGTATGTGTGACAGGATAATATATGCTATTTTGAGTGTTGCCATTCCAATATTAAAAGCCATCTAAATAAAGTCTCCTAAATATGTACTGGTTTAAATTAAAATCCATAGGAATTATAATCTGTCTACTTGGTGGGTTTGGTTAAATGCAACTTGATGCATGTGGAATGCTGTTTCATTTAAGATCATTCTTAGTAAGGCATATTAAAAATAAATATAAAAGTGACAACATAATATTTAGTCTTGCTACAAAATCTTAGGCAAAAATAGTTTTGCATGTAGTAATGGACTTTATCCATTTGCTGGCTTACAGGAGTTAAAATCTGTGCATTAAGCTTAACTGCCCTTGTCAGAATATGTCACTGAGCTAGAATAGTTGTCCAAATCTACATGCTAAAGATTTTATTTCCATGCTCGAACATAGCTTGCACAAACTGCTTGAAGACTCTGTCCATGTAAGTGCACTTCCTTGGCCATATTCCTTCCAGAAAACCAATATGGCCTCCGCATGAAGTCAGAACCAAAGCAATGTTTGCGTTTTGTTTGGCAATTTCTACTGGTATAGCTAAAAGAGGAGGGAAAGAAAGTTTTAAGTCCATATCCTTCTAAGAAGTGCCAGCCACTGAATAATTTCTATTAAATGTTTCTTGTCATATATATGACTAAATATGCACATTAACATATGCTTAAATGTACCGCAGGACATAGAACCATATCTGCATTAAAAGCATTTGCCATTAACTCGCCTTCTTTGTGTGATTTTTCTGGCTGTTGTAACAGTTCCAGCTTCAACTTTCATTCAGTCTCACTGATGGAACAGCACTCCTGTTAATGCACATTCGTGATTTGGTATAAACAGTGTAAGTGAAAGGACAGTGAAGCCTGTAGCCTTCAACCTGTGTTGCAACATTCAGCTTTGGAAAAACTGAGAAGCTGTAAGCCTTATTGTGAATCCCGTTCTTTTTGTAGGAGACTGCAAACACAAACCCTTTAATGTTGTTAAGATTTTTGCCTGTAAGATATTCTCTCAGCTGATATTAAAGATAGCCTGGGTTATAATCGTTCTATCTGATTCACCAGACTTTTAAACTTGCGTGGCATTTAGGCCATGCTATGCAGGCACAGTGAGAGGCAGTTCTTGCCCTCAGTAGTTCATAATCTAATATGCAAGGTAAGCAGAAACGGAGAAAGGGCAAACGACTGCACAGAGAGCTGCACAGAGAGGTTACTGGATCTCTACTGAATAGTGACAGCTAGAAAATTATTTAATTCAGGATCTGGATTATTAGACCAGATACTACAAGGATTTTTCTCTTGCTGGGTTAGTTTTCAGCTGATTCAGTGCCATCTCCTGGGCAAGTCCCTTTGTGACAGAAAGTAAAGGTCAGCAACGGGAGACTGATGACAGGGAAAGGGTATGACTTTTATATGTCAGAATAATAAAAGGTGAATATACTATTAGAATGCCATAATATTTAATTACAAGAATTTACAATTATACATATTTCATATGACATACACAATAAAATATTATGGTGGGCATTTTCTTATTTATCATGTTTGAAATATAAATGGCATGTCAGTGTGATGGGATGACCCTATTATCCCATTAACTGGCTGGCACAACAGTGCAGCTTTGTCGGGCTGTGGCATTTGCACTCTTGATGTAAAAATTATTTAAGCAAATTCCTCTGGAGTTTTAAGTATTCAAAATATACACCTGAACAAACAGAAATCTCTGTATGTTTCAGTAAAGAATCCCTTTCAAAGTTCCAGTTTTCAAATAGTAACCACATGGAAGGGAAAAAAATAAAAGTCATACAGATTTTTTGGTAATTCAGGATTGAATAAAAACAACACAAAAGATGCTTTGTCCAGACAGAAGGGAGTAGTGGGAATTTCACTGGGTTGTGTAAAAAAGGTTATGATTCCCCAGGAAAAGAAATCTGATTTTAGGTCATACCCTGCTGAAGTAAAAATGCCTTGGCACTACAACACAAAGCAGTGAGTTATTTCCAGGATTGCTACTGCTGCCTCAGTTATTTTAAAGTATATTTTGAAGAGCAGTTTTTAATCAGATTCTTTTTTCTGGTGGGGGGGCAGGGGGAAGTAGGAGGTGTCAGTTGTCCACATCCCTTTCTGACTGAACTTCCCTCAGACGCATCCCCCCTCCCACCTATTTCTGTGGTTCTGCTCTTCTTTATCCCTTTATACATTTGTTATTTCAAATATCCATCATCCCTGAACATCACTGCTTCCCTTAAAGGTGACTTCCTTACTTTGATTTGGATTCTGGCAGAGCTGTGGCTGTGTGCTTCAGACGCCTATTTGCCTTTGTTTTCAGCCACTAGAGTAGAGCATGGCACCCATTCCTTACCAAAGAGGGACCCCCAGCCAGAATGAAGTCACAGGAGATCCTGGATGCAATGGCTGTGGTGAACAGATGTGCAACTTAAAATAGATCAGGGTCAGGAGAGCATTCTGCACCTCAGAAGTCATTACAGTGCCTGGAGCAATATGTTCTGCTCTGCCCCAGGGCCTCTGCATGGATGCTAAACCAGGGCATCTGCAGCAGGTTAAGTGTCTTTTGATAATGTGTTACAAGGTTTCCTGCCCATAACCTGAGGTACTTGACTGTGTCTTGAACCCAGCACAGACTGCTCTCCAGAGAGCAAGGGGGATTGTCAAGGCGGAGTATGTGTACTTTGTTGCTGTTTGGTGATTCTAATTTCTTCCACTGTTTCTCTCCTTTCACGGTTTTGTGCATGTAAGTAGTTCATAGGTTCCAGCGTTTAGTAAGTGATTCTGATTTTTTACTAGGTTGAAGAAACTGTGCTTCTCACTGTCTCTACAAGAAGACCTTGACTTTTCCTTTGTTCAGCTGGAAAATTGAAAATGCTATATGCATTGACCAGGCCCTTTAAAGCAATACTGAGGCAAGACTAAAAAGAAAAGTAAATGAAATAAAAGCTTACAGCCTGTCAGCCTGGACTGGGGAACAGAGCAGGGTGAAAACAAGAGATGCAGAAAACAAGGTGTTATTTCTTGCAGTCCAACAGATGCATCATTTTCAGGCTCCAAACTCAGCAAACACTTGTCTGGAGTTTTGCCTGAATTAATCTGCCCAGTAACCTCTGGCTCTCTTGGACGCTGTAGATGTACACTGCCATGTACAAAGACAGTGACTATGATTCATGTCAGCTCCTGCCAGCTGCATAGGAATTTGCCTACTTATCTCTACCAAGCCATTTGCCCCTCTTCCTTCCAGTAGCATGTGGGCCATGTTAAACAGAAACCTGATAGAAAGTGTTAATCAGACTCAAGCCTGATTCCCCAATTCCTACTTCAGGCAGTGAATCACATCTGTTTCCCTGGTCACTGAGGGGACTAATGAATAGGCCTATATGCAAGGGAATGGGGAAGAATGTGTGAGGAGAGACAGACTTGTTCTCCAATACTCAGAGATAACATGACAACTCCATCAATCCTAATGGATTCTGGATCAGCTGTGTACTGCCCCAAGCACACCTCCTCACTAGCTGAGATTGTGCAAAAACATGATGGTCACTTGCTTTTGCCAGGCTAGTATCAAAGCATAGAGAGAAGTATCCTTTACTGGCAAGAAAGTGCTTTGCTGGGGGTACGGAAGAAAGATAATCATAAATGTCTCCTCTGCTGTGCCAACCCAGCTGGGGAAGTCCTTACAGGCGATGCTCACTGTGACCTCTGCTTTCAGAGGTTCCCAGCATAATGATGCCTCCCAGATCAGTTTGCTGGTGGTAAATTATTCATTCCCAAACTGATGGGCAATACTACAGTGGGTGCAATGCGCTGCCTGCCTCTAAACAGATACAACAGCTCTCTCCTAGAAGTCAACCGGCACTAGGATGCTGGCTATTTCTGTGCCAGGTAAGGCGTAAGCCACGCACAGGTCTGTATGGACGTCATCTTCCCCATCCTGAATTTCTCCCTGTTGTAACTGGCACACGTTTACAGCAGAATTCTGCCACAGATCATTGCTCTCATCACACAAGCTGCAGCACTGTGCTGAATATGCAGTCATCTGCTTCCATCTGCAGTGAGGATTTTTCATAGGTGCCAAGTTTGACCTGCTGTCACCTCTCTACTTGCACCTCCCCTGTGGTGAACAGGAGAGCCTACCCTTGCACAGTCTGTCTTGATACAGTTTTATGATTCACCCTTAGCAGTGTTTCTTTGCTCTGCAGCTTCTCAGGAGAGAACTGAATGTGTTGTGCTGCTTTCCAGCGCTAAAATGCAAATGCTTCTTGGTAGCCATGCGGGACTTTTCTTAAGGCTGTTCTAGGGGCTGTTAACCATCCATAAATAAACCTACAATGCAAGAGAGCAAATTCTGCAATGTAAAGGGCAGATGAATGGAGTGCTGGATGTAATGCACCCTAGGATATAGGATGGCATGCCAAAAGATACTACTGCTCATTTTTATCATATGTAATCTTCTACACGTGTCTATTGATCAAAACGCATACTGCAGGTTGACCCAGCAGGCACAGCCTTGTTATTTATGATCACAGAACCACAGTGTAAATCTGTATGTGCAAAATTATGTCATGGAATTATAGAATCATAGAATGGTTTCAAGACCCCCTAGTTCCAGCCCTGCTGCTGTGGGCAGACACACCTTCCACTAGACCAGGTTGCTCAAAGCCCCATCCAACCTGTCCTTGAACACTGCCAGGGATGGGGCAGCCACCTTGTTCAAAAATCAATCTGTTGTACATTCTTTGCAGAAAGCATTGTTTAAGAAGAAGCAACAGAAAAGCATACATGTGAAGCAGCATCAACTTCAGTAAGTCACTGGTTTCAGACTTTCTGTTCCATTGTTTGATGGATTTCTCCCTGATCCTTAAACTCTCACTCTGTTTTCAGCCTGGCCATTCCTTGGCCACTTATTTGGCCCCTCCAACCAACTTAACTGTGCTGTTTACAAATAGGATGCAAAATAACACATAAGAGCAATTACTCTAAGTTTGGATTCAGAGGGACAGAAAAGGTTTAAAGAGTTCAATAAAAACTATAAATCTGAGCTTCAGACATGCACTTACTTGGCACAGCTGATCAGGAGTGGATCAGCCAATGTGTTATCTGGCCTCTAGGGCAGGCTTTTAGCCTGGGCACAACACTCACCTGAGACAATTAGCTAAGCATTAGTATAGTGCAATTTAAGTTGGATGCCTATACACTGCTTAAAGTCTTTGAGGAGAAAAATGCCACTTCAGATGAAAAGTTAAATGTGAGGCTCATAATGAATGCTGTCATTCCATCTCAATTTCTTTTTCACACAAAGTAAAAGGTTATATTACATATTTCCTGAAGCAATGGCATATTTAAATTAGTTAGGCAAGAGAAGTGCCATGTAATGAAGAAAGCATATTTTCATTAGTTAGAATTATGCAGTACAGGGACTGCATCCCAGAACTAACCTACTACAGATGCATCTGCTGCCAAGCTCTATGAACTTTAAACAACAACGTTAAGGAAGGACTGCAGATGAATTTTTCTTCCTAATACTGGATTGAGACCAAAGGGCACATTTTCACAACATATTAAACAGTAATTGTTGGGAAGTACAAACTGTACCAGAAAGTCATGTGAGGAGAAATGATCAGGTAGCAAAAGGCAACAGAGATAGCATCTGCAGTTTTTAAGGGAAGTCCTTCTATAGGTCCATATTGTATAGTGTCAAAACAGACTTGGGATTGTATCCCCCAAACTCTATTACAGGAAGATATGGCTGGCTTGATAAAGTATATTTAAACACAAAGGAATCCTGGCAGTTTTCTCCCTAATGAGTTTTCTAGTCCTGTTTCACAGCTGTTGGAAGCTACAGCTACCTACAACAGAAGTGGAAGGTAACTTAAAAGCTGGTAGGTATTACTGGGACAGATGAGACATGAAATATCCCACCCCAAACTCACTAAAGGCTGCAGCCTGGAGGAAAAGAAATGTGGCTTTGAGTCCATTACACAGTTGTGAGTGAAAACTGCCCCTGGTTGCCACAGGCTTACATGAGTCCACACACTTTCAAGTCAGAAAAAACAAGCCAGTTACCAGAACAAAGTCACTTCCCAGTCTAACAGCAGCCCCTTACATGTGCTAACATAAAAACAGCCTGCAAAAGTGTCAAGATGAATAAGCTTCAGTAACTGATGGCACCAGCCATCATTTCTAAGCTGCTCAACAGGTGCCCTGTGACTCCTGCCAGTGCAACACTTCACATTGAGAGTGCACAGCACAAACAAAAGAGGAGTCAAGGATAGATACACGTAAGAGTCGTGCTATTAACTGTAAATCAGTATTGTCCTGGTGGCCCTTTCTAGGGTAAACTTGTTACCACAAGGACAACTGTTGAGAGCCAACAGCATTCACTCTGTGAACAAGGAATAAATGAACACCTATTCACCGAAACACTCCCATGAAGAAGGGCTGGTTAGAGTCAGAGTTTAAGGGAGCATGGAGAGTTACTACAACAGACTAACACTTCTTGTTTCAGAAGTGTTGGTGCTCTACCTCAACTCCCCCTATACTGCAAAACTTCTAATGCATTCTAGCAGGTTTAATACTTCATCTTACACAAGAGACCATTCCCATAATCCACCACTGACCAAGAGCTGTGCTTCTTTTAAAAAACAGCTTCAAGGGAGATCTGCTACAGCTGTACTCTAGGGGGAAACTTGTGGCTAGCTGATCTACACAATCACAGAATTGTTAAGGCTGTAAGAGACCTCTTAGATCATCTAGTCCAACCCTGCTGCTGAAGCAGGGTTACCTATAGTAGGTTGCCCAGTACTCCACCCAATCAGGCTTTGATCCATCTATGGAGTCAGAGACTCCACAGCCTCTCTTTGCCCATGTTTTAACTCTCAGAGATAAAAAAAAAAAAAATAAGAGCTTTCTTGTGTTCAGATTGGATTTTATGGGGTCTGAATCAATGATCGGCTCTTGAGAGCTGGAGGTTATATTCTAAAATGAAGAGATAAGGGAATAGAGTATCTGCATTAGCTTTAGTCCAGCTAATACAGGTCCCAGTCCCTGTGATACCACGCTGGAAAAGGTTAACAAATCCTCCAGAGTCAGAGGCACACTGGTTCACTGCTGTTGTTACTTTTGCTAACTAGCTAGCTTACTTCTGTCACAGTTATTACTGCACTTTAGAACAGAAACCACTAAGTGAGCTAGAGCTAAACACAGAGGTGAAGCCATTGTTCCTTCTCTAAGATATTTAATGGCAAAAGTATGACACAGCAGATGACTCACCTTGCAGTACTACAGGCAAAGCCATCCCCAGAGTGATAGCACCCATAAAAGTGTATCTTGAGACTCTCTAGTGTGGGAGAATACCTTCTTATTGGGTAGAAACAATCCCTTTATCATGACGCATAGCCAGATTTCATATTTGGACACAGATTTTAGGGTCACAACTCCATCCATTCTCATTTCCAGCACATTCTCATAACAGAAACAGCAACTGGCTAGTTACAAGGAAATAGCCAAATAGCCAAAGAGGCTAGTAAATACAAAGAGACTAATTCTCTCTCAGAAAGTCCCTGAACAGCAAATTGTTAAAGGTGGGTGTAGTATTCTGGAAGAATGTTGCTATGTTTGCCCAGATCTTATTTTATTTTAAGCCTTTGTTTTAGCCAATGTGAAGGACAGGTATTTTGGCAAAGCTGGAGTCACCATTTTCTCCCTTATATTAGGTGGTTGTCACCTCTTTATATTGTTCATACATAACATGGAGGTAATTTATTCAGGAGGAGAAGAAATCGGACTCCTACTGCACTAAACTGCAGTAGGCCCTTTCTTCTTCATGTCACATTTGTCTCTAACAGGTCTTCAAACCATAATGTCCACACATGTTTCTATATGTGTTGTACATCTCTGCACAGATAAACAGTACACACACATACAGAGTCTCTTCCAATCCACTCATTTTTCTGTTTGTTGTTCTAATCTGTTTGCCTGCTCATTCTGGTTTCATGACTCCTTCTGTAAGAAACTCACTTGACTTGTGGTGGCAGAAGAAAACTCCCATGAAATAAATCAAGTGTATAAACTTCATCTTTAAATGTGTTAGGTGTACACTGCTGAAGGCTGTCCCCTCAACCAGCTGTTCATTACAATGGTTTTCCTCTATATTAGCTTTTGTTCTTCCTCTCTACTCAAATACCATAATACACAGACCGTAGGAAAAAGCATATCTTTTTAAGCAACAGAGTTTTGGCCTTCAGAGGAAAAGCAAGAAGTTCATAATGATGTGTTTGGCAGAAAACAGGGAGAAAACAGATCTTTCAGCCTATATGTTACTAGTTAATATTCCTGTTTCGTCTT
>JASSUY010026100.1:0-26966 GCA_032466535.1 Forpus xanthops
AATACAAGAGAAAATACAAGGAAAGAGAATACAAGAGATCTTCACCTGATACCTAGCCACGCCACGCAGTGCCCCCCATCACCTGATACCAAGCTCAACTACAGAGTGCACCCCATCACCTCATACCAAATCCCGGCCGCGCCGTGCACCACCCCCCCCGCACCACCATCACCATCTTTTTGGGTCTCTCCCCTCCATCTCTACATCCCAGACATGACGTGCTGTGGTATGGAATGCTTCATTGGTCAGTTTGGGTCAGGTGCCCTGTCTCTGCTTCTGCTCAGCTTCTTCCAGGCTCCCCTCCTCCCTGGCAGAGCATGAAACTCGGAATGTCCTTGACCAGCCTAAACACTCCAAGCCGTAACTATAAGCACTGGTGTTATCAGCACTGTTCCCAAGCCGAAAATCCAAAACACAGTGCTACACCAGCTACTAAAGAAAAATGACTGCTGCCGCTGAACCCATGACACAAGCTTAACTGTATGCTAAGCTTTATGCTTTTATTCTCATCATTAGACGTCAAATTGTACCTATGAATTATTTATACTTCATGTAAGTTAAAATTTTCACTTTGTGAAAAGCAATAGATTTTGCTTAGACTAGTGGTCTCATGTACTATCATCACACTAATGGTCATCTGAAAGTCACTGAAATATGCAGGATGAGGTGCTTGCTATAAGAAATTGTAGTTTTAATGTGGTCTTATCATTGTTATAGTGGAGCCAAGTTATTATACACAGTGCCTGAGCCACAGAATGAGCCATGCAGAAGTGCAGTGCAGCAATAAAAGACCACTGCAAAGAATTTTCTGACAACTAACAAACCAGACAGCAAATATTAAAAGTTACACATTCTTTCATTTCATTTCATTTCATTCTTTCATTTAATATTTTTAAAAGGTAACATCAGAGACCTACAACATGGTTTGGCTCTAAACAAAAAAGTAACTTTGAGGCATATATTTATAAAACTTTATGTTAAATCACCAACATACAAATATACAACCTTCAAATAGAAAAGCAGTTTTCCAATTTTAGGTTTTCTTGGGGTATGCCTTAGGAACAACTTGAATGACTTGTTCTTTTAACACAGCTGAGCAAATACAGTGCAAGATTTTCAACCAACCTTTGATTGAATTTGCTTTGACAATATGTGCAACCCTTTGGTGATCTTTCTGCAGGAATATTTGAAAGATTGAATTTTACTGGCAAGAGCACTTGCTGAAAGCAAATTTCAAAGATGCAAGTGAATATTTGCAAAAGCCAGGATTTTAGACAAATAATTGCAAAAGCTTTACCAGTTCTAGAAAATTCTTTCTGTGTTCATCTCAGGGAAAAAAAAAAAAAAAAGTGATGCAGCTGTCACTTTAGAAATAAATGACTAGTAAGTTAGCAGTTTAGATTCTTATAACAAATGGTCCATGAACATGCAAGCTGCAGAGAACAATGCAAACTAAACAAAATAAAAAGCAAAGCCTGAAAATAGATCATTTGAATGTTTCTAAATATATTCAAGGATATTCTGGTTTGCTTGTCTATTCCTTTGTTAGAAGCTATTCCACGTGCAGGAAATAAGATAATTTTGTTGAATAAATCTATTGTTACAAATTATTCACTAAACCCTAATCAATAATGCATTGTGGTGGATTCACTTTGACAGATGTCACTATTACTAAAAGTTATGTCTTGTAATAATGTAGTACAATATGAAACTTCATGAATTGTTTGCTGAACAAAGGTTTGCACTGGGAACATAATTAATACTTGAGACTGTTAACTGCAAAAGCTTTAATCATATATGTGAAAAAAAACATTATCCAGTTGATGAAACAAGTATTGAAACACTCTGGAAATGCATAATAAAAAAGAAATGGCAAAAATACACTGAAAAATTAGTAGGCGCGTATTAAAGCACATTAGTGAACTTCTGTGGAGACCTCACAGTATTCTCAACCACAAATATATATTTGAATACTTCAGATAACTGAAACATCCAGAAAAAAATCTGAATATATTTTTATTGTCAGTTGGCCTTATAGTTGCGAAATACATCTTCTAAGCAATATAATTTTGATTATATACTCTTTAATACATTTTAAGAACCATGTTGTTTTGATGATGTACACACACTAGCAACAAGCCAGCAGGTGGCAAAAGAAACTCCTTTTGCAGTTGTCATTCTGCTGCTTTGACAGACTATGTAAATACAATTATTAATAAAAGTAAAATAAATTTGAACTTTCACTTTGAAAATTATACCTGCATTTTATGTATGCATTTTGAAAGGCACATATTTCTAAGAGGTTGCAAAATGCCTAAGAAATCTGCTGCATGCATTGAAAAATATTTCCTCTTTTTTTTTTCTTTTATTTTTCTTTTTTTTTTTTTTTTCTGCCTGTTTAGGGCTAATTTCTATTCCGTAATACCTGCTTTTTAGGTTCTTTTGCCCTTCTTGGTATTTGTTCTGTAGGTATATTAAATACACAAAGTTAAATTTTCAAACTGCATTTATACCCCTAAAACTGGTCATAGCAATGGTGGAGAGAGGGAGTTTAGAAAGATACTTTTGGGGAATGATCAATGGTACAGATCCGATGCTGTGTTATCAGTTAATCCAAATATTTGAATGGGCTTCGTAAAGCTGATAAATTCAGTGAAAATGGTTTTCAGGAAATATTTCAGGATGCAACGTGATGTACAATAAGTAGGACAGTGTAAAGCTTAGGAGCTTTTAACAGTGCATACTTTCTGCTTGAGCGAGAGAGGGGCCTATGTGGAGCTAATTCCTGCAAAGGTTTCTGCAGAGAGAGGGTAATGAAAGAGGAATGGCTATGACAGTATGACTGGCACAGACAGTATGTCTTCCCAGAGAAGCTATCTACACTTCTCTTTAATGGTTTAAAGCACAAATCTCACTCAAAAATGTACAAGTACCAAAGTCCTCCAAATTATATATTCACAGAGCCTTATCTGCAAACGATGAAGAACATCCTTTCCTAGACATTTCTTGCCAGAAATACTAGAGAGCATTTCGAGATTATTTTAATATCTTTGATGGAGCCATTGTTGTGACAATGGTGCCCCTTATCTATTTTCACTCTGTCATGCAAGGAAATTTACAGTTTTCTCTGTGGAAACATCTAGTATTAGATTGGTTTGTCTGTAGTTTTTAGGTTCTCTTCCACTTTGATCTCTTTCACAGATCTTTTGTTTTCAATTTTATCTTTACTCACGATTTGCTTTATGGTAGCATGAGTACATCTTTCTGATATTTTTTGATATATTTCCACTTCCGTCATACAGACATATGCAACCAAGGTACAAGCAATATATCTATTTTTACTCACTCTCATTTTATAAACTGCCACAATAATATTACAGAAACTTAGAAATTGAAATTGAAAAATTGATACAAAATACCAACCCCTACAAAGTCTGCAGTTAAGCTTGTTACTTAATCCTAAAACAGAAGACAAGACCTTATTTACAACAAAGCATGGCTTTCTGTCAATACCTTCATGTGTTTGATCTAATGAAAAATTGCTCTTTCCACCAGGCAAATTTACTGCTGGAAATATCTGCACAAAGCAACCTCTTAATTATTAGGCTCTTTAATGTAACTGTTGCACAATTGAAAAAGAATAGAGAAATCATGAGGGGAAATAAAAATACAAAAAGCTGAAAATATTTAATAACAATATGGGAATCTTTTCATAACACTCTTCATGTGATTGTATTGGGAAGATATTCTTCAGCTTCTCAGTCATGATGAGATTTATCTTAGTAACCTGTCTTTATGTAGGCTTTCTTTCCAGTCCTATGCTTTGCTAATCTTGGCTTAAAATTCTGCAGTTCTCCCAAGTTTAGTCCATCCTAAACAATAACAAATTCTAATTTTATTATTTGTAAAATTTTTATATGAAGACATAACAGTAGTATTATATTTTATCATGATTAATATATTAGTGATGTATTATGCGAAAGTTCAATATTTAATACACCCATAAGAAATAATAGCAGTAATAATAATCACTTATGTAATAATTATCCTCACGTTGCAGATCACAGTGAGCTCAGTTTGGTTTCTTGGGTTTTGCCTTCACGAGTCTGTTAGAAGTGGTCTATGGTGACACAATTTCATATTTTAACATTTTTTAAATTGGAAAAGACATAAAAAGAAAATTACATGACTATCTAACCAACTTCTTATTTTGCCCAATAACAATCCATTGAGATTTTCCACTTCTCCATGTAATTTTTTTAAAAAATAACAATTTTCAAAAACTGCTCAAACTGGTTTTGCTCATCTATATTCTTTAGGCATTTCTTTCTTGCAGTTAACCTTCTGAGGCATTTATTAGGAAAAGACCAAGTCATTGGGTTTTTTTTTTCTTTTCTTCTTTTTTTCCTCTTTTTTTTCTTTTTTTATTGGGTAATGTCTTAGTGATCCCATATAAATACATGGATAGGTGGGGTATATAGACAGATATGTATCAATCATCTTAACCATGTATTGCAGAGGTTTCAAAATAATTGCAAATAAGTTCAGAACAAAATTATCTGTTAACTTTTTTTGAATACATTTTCTGCTGGATTAATTCATTGCAAAAGCTCTCAGGGAAGTTTGATGGATGGGGAAAATGGCACAAGCTGAGTGTAGAAAATGAATGAACTGGATGAGGGTCCCTCAGATGTTCCTCTTTTAGTGTCTTGATGTTACTTTTTCTTATCTCAAGGACACCTACCTTTGAAGGAGTAGAGGGAATGATTCCATCCTACTACTTTTCTGCTACCTATTCACTCTAAAGAGGACCTACAGCTGGCTTTAGCAAGGCATACCACTTTCAATTTTCTAAACTCAGGCAAGCTGAAACTTACTTTATAGGTCTCCAAATAATGTAGATCTAAAAATACAAACCTTTTAGACTTCCCAATAAATATAATGGATTTGTATATTAAACATTCTGTGAGACTTCCCTTAATAAGAATTTTAACTGTCTCTCTTGAATTTTCCTTAAGAGTTGCTTTTGTACTTTGCATTAATTTTAATACACAATTTCATACTATATTACATAACTTAAGCCCCCAAAGTTAAAATTTGGAAAGTCAGTATGTCTTGAAAAGGATAATAAGTGTCTGATAACTGGAAAAAGGAAAGCATGATTTTGTGGATATAGTTTGAAACTCTTGGGAAAGACAGCAATGTTTATTTGCCAGGTAAGCTGCTGAAGTTCTGAAGATACTTGACATTTTAATCTTAAGATATTCCTATAAACAACTACTGTTTTTTAATACTGAGTTCTAACTTCAAGGGCTCTGTTGCTAAGGATAGTTCCCTAGTGAAATTTGAAGGGTTTCTGGGAAAAGAACAATCTACCTGGTGGCATTCAGCATATTTTATTAAATATAGACCTGCATGTTCATTTCAGTGTATTATTTCTGGAGTTTTCTTTTGGTTGGAGTATGTTGGGTTGGTTTTTTTTGGTCTCCCGTAGTCCTTTTTTTTATTTTTTTTTAGAATAAGCCAGTTGTTAGTGTGTAAAACGTATTTATAAATGACTGGAAACAAAATTCAGGAAATAAAGTGCAAAATCAATGCTGAGCCTTTACTTCAAGGGCTGTATAGTTGTAGTCTAGACCTGAGATATTTTTCTAAAGCTATGCCTGTGAAATAATATTAATCAGGTTAAATTGCTCTTCATGAATATGTAACTTGTTTGTTCATTATCATGGGTTACACTTCCATTTATAAATAATGATCTGGTTTTATTGCTACCATAAATAAATGAGATATAATTTAAATAGTTTTATTATAAATATTGTCCATAAAATATCCACAGATCCACAGGATTATATCCATTTTTACACCACCATTTTCTCTAATGCATTTATTTTCCTTTTCTGCTTGTATTGGGATATGCCTCAAAAATATTATGTATACATGTTAAAAAATATCTGTATCAGAGAAAATTCAAACATGCGTTTGGAAAGATGCATTGTTTTTAAGCATAGTATATATTTTTATTTCTGTGTTTTCACAACTGAAGACAAATACTATAGTCTACAAATCATAGAATCATAGAATAGTTAGGGTTGGAAAGGACCTTAAGATCATCTAGTTCCAACCCCCCTTCCATGCCCAGGGACACCTCCCACGAAACCATGTCACCCAAGGCTATGTCCAACACGGCCTTGAAGACCACTAGCGATGGAGCATTCACAACTTCCCTGGGCAACCTATTCCAGTGTCTCACCACTCTTACAGTAAAGAATTTCATCCTCAGATCCAATCTAAACTTCCCTTGTTCAAGTTTGAACCTGTTACTCCTTGCCCTTTCAGTACTGTCCCTCATGAAGAGACCCTCCCCAGCATCCCTATAGGCCCCCTTCAGATAAAGTTCTAGCATGACAAGTTTTGCTTCTACCATTACAGAAGACTTACTGTTTAGCTTTTTTTGGAAAAAAACATAATTTCGATTCTTTTGTTTCACTGTATTTTAATAAGTTGGGCTAAGTCATTAATGTGAAGGGTTTAAAGTGATAACACTCGAATAATTAACTACAAATGATGAGTTAAAATAATTTTCAGACCTAAGAAAGTAAATAATTAAAGATAGCTTCAGTGTTTTGAAGGCAGGAGTCTACTTTACCAGTAATTAAAGATTCAACTACAGCTAAAGACCCAGTGCCTTACTGCAGACTGGCCTGCAGGAAGGTGGCAAGCAGGAGAGCAAGGACATCAAGCTCCTGCTACAGAGCTCCCAGCTGCTTGAGATCAGACATATGGCAATGCTTTGTAATTATTTGTATTTCTTTAATGTCTAAAGACTCCAGCTGGGATCAGTGCATCACTGTGTAATCTCTTTTGTTTAAGAGATGGGCCCTATTCCAAAAATTTGGGGATCTGAAGACACAAGGAAGAGAGATAAAAAATAGTTTTTAACAAGAGAAAGAAAAAACCTGATTTGTCTGAATTATGTCAATCTGAAGGCTGTTGTGTTTTCTTTTTTTATAACGAATATTAAAGACTTAAGAAAAATGAGGGAGGGAGGTGTGGCTAAAAGACAGGGAAATAGACATTAAAGCAGGACACAAAGGAAGTGAAGAGAGAATAAAAGGAATTAGAAGACAGAAAAGATAATGCATAAAATAATGTTTATTCTCATGCAGGATCAGAAAATAAGAATAAGAGGATAAAGGAGAAAATATGGCATAAAAAGAGATTTCTTTTTGAATGGCACATGCAAGCTGAAATTTCTGATTTTCTGAAGGGAGAGAACTAAACACCAATAATTCTCACAATTTTTGAGTTCCAAAACCAACTTTTTTTTCTGTCAAGCAACTAAAGATCCTTCTCATACCAAGGCTTGACAGCCCTTTAAGACATTTACACCACTACAGAAGTTGGCTGAATCTGGCAACATTCTGAGTGCACATAAAAGAATCAGTGGGACAGTCAGTGTCCCACAAAAAGGCCAAAGAGCAGAAGTTTCCACCACTTTGTCATGGTGAAAATTCAAAGTAAAACCATCACACAGCTGGTCTGAGCATCTGGAAAATGGAACCAAATGCTAACCTAGGAAATGGGACAGTAGGAAGGTGGATTGAAAAAATTACCTTCATTATAATGGGTGAATTATTTGCATTTTTGATCAAGTGCTGTCAAATTTTTGATCATTTGAAAGACATATGTATGCCTTTTTCAGAAAAGTTCTGATGTATTAGTTAAATTGGGGGGGGGGGCTTTTTGTTTTTGTTTTAAAGCTGATTATGTTATAAAAAATGCCAAAATTCACAATGGTCTTCTGGCCATGTTATTTATATGTATTGTAAAATTTGACCTACAGAAGTTCACACAGGAAATCAGGAAACTATATCATTCCAGTTCTCTAGAGTAAATAGTATATATTTTACCACTCTGCAGCTCAGGTTTCATTTGAGTTTCCTGCTCCAATATGAATGAAAATAATTGTAACGCATTATCAGTCTGTAAGAGCATTTTATATGAGACTACCCAAAGTCCTAAGGAACTAAACTTGATCCAGAAGTTAACTGATTCTTCTCTGACCAATCATTCACGCTTGCCATGTACACTGTGGCTGTGCACACAGACCTGCAACTTCGTTAGACTACAGAAAAATATGTTTTACTCTGCAATCCTATAGAAGCCATGTTGCTAACCTACCATAATTTGTACACTGCAGTGTTTACACAGAGGGCAATATTTTGTGATTTAGCTTGATCGTATACATTTGATTAGTTTTAACATGATTACCAGGAAGAGAGAGGTTTGCACAGGAGGTAATCAAGGAAAAATCCTGGAATTTCAATGTTGTATGTTTCTTGAAGGTTGAATCTGTCATATAATATCATGTTAGCATCAAAGAAAAAAAAATCTAAGTAGGAATAACTCTCTTCCTAGGATGGGAGCCAGTGTTTCATATAAAAATTTAAAATCAGTATGTTTCCACTTCAGATTATCTTTTCAAGGAGTTCACAGGTGGAGGGAGTGGTTGCTTAGCATGTTATGATCTCACCAACACCATAGGAAAAAATAAAAAAAGGATAAAAGAGAGTAATGGACAATTGTTTATCTAGGAGGTGATTTAATTTTTTACAAAAAATAGAATGATAATTGCTTCTCCTCGCAGCACCTATTTTGAGTTAAGAAATATTTTTCTGGGCTCTCCACATCCATGATTTTCTACCATAGCAACAGAGGCTTTAATTCGCTTTCCTACAAAACGGAGAGGTTCAAAGAACTGGCATTTCAGTTGCATAGTCCTCAAAAGAGCAAAAAGAAAAAAGCCCTGCACCAATCCACTTTTATACTAATGTCTTTCTCATTGTAAGAGCTCCTTTTTGCACACAGTGTGGGAATAGCAACAGCATTCTGTGTTAGCTTTTAGAAAATTGACTTGTCTGCTTCACTTCAGGCCTGAAGTCTGAGTTATAGTATACACACTTGAAATTTTTCTAATAAATTTGATTAAACTTTAAATTCTTAAAAATCAGGGGCTCACATTTCTTCACATTTCTTGGGGGGGTGGCTTTCATTTTTTTTTTTTTTTTTTTGTCTGGTTTTCTGTTTTGTGGGGTTTGGATTTTTTTTTTTTTTTTTTTTTTTTTTTTAAGCAGAGTCTATTAATTCTGGGTATGCAGTAGGTTTATTTTCTGGGCAGTGGAGCAAGTGAGGTGGTGGCCGCTATTAGAAGTTTAGCCTTAAGTCAGTATATAAGGAACTCATACACTGACACTTTAAACAGACAGCTCCCACTGTAAGCATAAGCTTCATTATATCTCAGGTCACAGTTATCTAGCTTACAATACAGTAATAACTTGTTTAAAACAAATGCAACCATTCAGCCACAATTGATTTGGCCTTTTCTCAACTTCCAAGGTTCTATTTCCAGAAATCCCCTTCGAGCTATTCAGCTGACATTATCTGCTTCATTTTCAGTCAGTGCTAGTGCCACCACTTTCCACCTTTATTACTGCTCTGTAGCACTGTAGATATGCTGAGCTGGAATGTAGTCATCCCAGTAATTCAAAGATGCAATGAACAGCTCAAGAAGCCTTGGCTGCTGGAATAAAACAGTAAAGATTTTTTTATTGTTCCATGATGAAATATGAATTGTTTCCAACTATAGAGCTGATGAAGTATTTTAATTATGTTTTTTCTATAACAGAACTAATGCATCAAGATATGTGTATATATAAAAATTATAACTGATAACCTCCTCTTTAGAAAGCCATCAGGTGCAAAGGACTATTTTTTTCAGACAGTACTTGCAGAATAGAGAATAATAATTTTTGAGAAAATCTCATTTTTCTTTTCCCTAGTTTCAAGGAAAGCTATCTGAAAGGTGATATTATTATTATTATTATTATTATTGTTATTATTATTATTATTATTATTATAGGTCTGCATAGCAAATCATAGAGCAAATTTTCACTATCATTGGTGATGTATTAGCAAAAGACATTTCTACACTATCAGCAAAATGCAGCTGCTAACGCACAAATTTGTTTGATGACTGTGTCTTGTGTTCTTAATGTTGGGAAAATGAGGATAGCTACATTTGCAGATACATACAAACTTAATTTTGAATACAGCTTAATTTTAGTACTGACTTCTTGTTTAAAACAAGCATATAGAGCAATAAGAAAAGTAGAAGTTGAAAGTTAATGAGACACAAAATATTTACTGCTGACAAAGTAATTCAGCATTTCAGTGAGATGTGAATATATGCAATCCTCCTGTTTGTTTAGCATTTACTTCCTAAAATTCCCCTGTTAATATATTTATTGTTTGCTGACAAATAATGTTTTGGGGACTATCTCATTTAGAAAGGAAAATTTACATACTTCTACTCATGGTAATAAAAATTTCTATCTTTCATAGATGTATTCTGCGCATATATTTTGATTTTCTGATGTTTTGTTTTTTGTTTTGTTTTTCTGTTTGGGTTTTCTTTGTTGTTGTTTTCTGAATGAAACAATCCCTCTGTAGAATTTGAGCAAGAATTTCCAGAAAGAAATATAAATTAATATCAGTTTTTCTCTGAGACTTTACAATTTTCTATTATTGTTCTCACAATTCACATTATTTTACCTATTCAAATTTCCCTTATATTAAGTTTCTAGAGCATTTAAAAAGTTAGGTATAAGAATGTTTTTCATACCTCTTCTTGAAGAATCAAAGACTACTCATTGGAAGGGTTCCCATTCTTAAGGGACTAAATATAATTGAACTATTCATTCATACCTTGAAGAAATTAATACAAAAACTACATAAGAACCAAGAAGAACTCAATATATCAAGATGTTAATTAATATATGTTTAGATAAATATGTATATACAATTCATAGAATATTATTTACTTACAATTTTATATATTTATATAATTTATGGGTTTTAAATACAAGTATACATAAATTATCAAAAGGATTATAAAAATAAATGTACTTGTTAAAATTTTAAGTATAGAGATTTCAAAATTGTTATCCTCTTTAAATAATCAAATTAAGCAAGCTACATAAAATGAGACTCATGGTTAGTAAAGGTCCAATTTCAGCCCGTCTTATTTTACTGGGTAATTTTCTATGACTGAATGATTTCTTCTCACCCTTTCCCTCACATTACTTTATTATACATGCTTGAACAAGTCATTGCTTTTTATGTCCTATTGATCTAACAGTATTTTAGAGGTAAGATCTCAAACCTGACAACAGTAAAAGGTGATTCTGTAATTTGAATGAGACAGTGAGTATTGCCAGGGTTTTTTTTCTGCATATTATACTGGAGGTTACAAGTCACTCCATAATGTTCCTTTGCAGTGAATTTTTTTTATGGGATGCCTGAAGTATCAGATATTAAATAGGTGAAGTATCATAAGCAATAGGAATATTAGATCTGGGGTATTATTTCATTAAATTGATAACACCTGGCAGGATCTTGAACAGTGATAAATTTGATATTACAGATGTACTTTACAGATGCATGTGAGAATTTCCTGTAATTTCTTTAGGTTAGCCTGTTTCAGCTCAAAAATCTCTTTTCTGCATATTTTCATTGACACTATACTAAGAAGCTGAAAATGCAAAGTGTTTTTGTTCTCTATTATTCTTTCTATTCCTACTGTTTATTCCCACCTGAAGTCAGGATCTCAGATTGTGGCATCAATCATAGCATAGCAAGGAGTGATGTCACAAAGGAAGGATCATTATTTCAGGTGAGAGAAAGCAGCTAGAGAATATTAATTTTTCAGAAACAAAGAAATCAGGTTTTGATACAAGTGTCCTTTCAAATAGAGAACAATGGAAATGAAATTAAACCAATACTTAGTTTGTCTGCAAGTAGGTTTTTCTTTTTTCTTAAAGAGGTGATTTTCAAAGTTGTTCCACAAGAAGACAGTGATCTTAAAGGTGATTCAAACAGAGACAAGTGAAGGGTGGAATTGCATCTCAACATCATGAAAAACAAAGTTTGAAAGTACTATTTCTTTGTCTCTTTCCACTTTAATCTTTTTATTGCTTTGTTTTCCTTCTTTTGTTGTCTCTTTTTTTTTTTTTTCCCCACCCATTTAAATAGTACAGGGTTTGTATCAATGGGCAAATGAAAAAGTAACTGAATCATGAAATTAACAATTGACAATAAAATGGAACCACACATACTTAGAACAGAGCCTTAGCATGCTGAAATTCTGTGTAATTATCTAGTTAATTTAATTGCCAGAATACACAACAACAAGCGTGCATCTGAAGTTTACAAGCATTCCAGTGAAATCAGAAAGGATGTAATATAGTGCTATCCATTTACAGTGGAATAAAAAAAAAAAAAAATTTGCTTAAGATATAAACCCAAATCCAAACCAAAATCAAAATCAAAACCAAAATAAAATAAAAAAGACTACTAATATTTTCCAACTGTATCTTGTGTATCAATAGAAATTCTTATATCAAAATGGTCATAAACCCTGTGTTCATTTTTAATTCTGAGGTGTCACCTTTAAAATCAGACATGTATGTCTGCCTGTATTAGTTTTGTTAGTGTTTTAAATTTGTTATCTCAAATGACCCATATCCTGTTCAGAAAAATCAGCAGTTGGATGCGTGTTTATCTATTCTTATAAATGAAACTATTATAGATTTCAATTTCCTGAAATTAAAGTATATCCTGCAAGAACATCACTGGAATCTGTTTTTGTTGACAAAAAAAAAAAAAAAAATCTGTAGTTTTTATTTTTATACATACAGGCTTAGATGTAAAAAAATTTGTAAAAGTGAAATCCTGCACCTACTAAAATTACTGACAATTCTTTCCGTGATTTCCCTGGGAGAATTATTCCTTGACTGACAGTAGTCTATGTTTTTGTTGAATTGCTCAAAGAAGTACCTACTTATGTAGGTTGTTATAAAAGTAATTTAGATGTAATAGCCATTTATTAATGAAATAAAACAAACCTGTAATGGAAAAAAAAAGCTAACATATTTTCAAATCAAAACTAAACCAAAATGTAAATATTTTAAAGGCCATGAAATTAATTTCAGGTGAACATATTAACTATAGGAATATTTAATTTCCCTCTTTTACTGTCAGAACTGTCTCACAAGACATTTACTTGCAACAAAAAAAAGATTTTACGTGTGAATTAGACTCCCATAGAAATCTAACCATGGATTTGGATCTGATCCTCTTCCGCCCTAAGTTAATTGAATGCTCCACAAGATATCAAATAAATGCCAGTCTAACAGAGATTTAAGATGAAGTTTGTGACTCATTTAGCCCGGTGGATTTCTTTTGCAATAGATGTTCCTAATAATTAAAAGCATCTTAATTTTCTGTAGTTTGCTTAACTATAACCTCCTCCCAGAAGTTTCCCAGGAAAAACTTCTCCATTTAGGTTTAAAAGACTATTATAGCAAAGCTCAGAACGCTGAAAACATCCAGATACATTATTTTACCAATGTTAGAATCATAGAAACATAAAATAGTTAGGACTGGAAAGGACCTTAAGATCTAGTTCTAAACCCCTTGCCATGGGCAGGGACACTCACACTAGATCATGCCACCCAAGGCTATGTCCAACCTGGCCTTGAACACCACCAGCGGTAGAGCATTCACAACTTCCCTGGGCAGCCCATTCCAGTGCCTCACCACACTCACAATAAAGAACTTCTTCCTTATTTCTGACCTAAACTTCCCCTGTTTAAGCTTGAACCCATTACCCGTTGTTCTATCACCACAGGCCCTCCCCAGAATCCCTATAGGCCCCCGTCAGATCTAGGAAGGCTGCTATGACGTCTCCAGGCAGCCTTCCCTTCTCCAGATTCAACAGCTCCAACTTTCTCAGCCTATCTTCATATGAGATGTGCTCCAGTCCCCTCATCATCCTCGTGGGCCTCCTCTGGACTTGCTCCAACAGTTCCACGTGTTTTTTATGTTGAGGACACCAGAATTGTACACAATGCTCCAAGTGAGGTCTCACAAGAGCAGAGTAGAGGGAAAGAATCACCTCCTTTCACTTGCAGTCGTGCTCTTTTTGATGCAGCCCAGGATACGGTTGGCTTTCTGGGCTGGAAGCACACACTGCCGGCTCATGTTTATTTTGTCATTGATCAACACCCCCAAGTCCTTCTCAGGGCTGCTCTGAATCTCTTCCCTGCCCAACCTGTAGCTGTTCCTGAGATTGCTCCAACCCAGCTGTAGGACCTTGCACTTGACATGGTTATACTTCATCAGGTTGGCATCTGCCCACCTTATAAGCATGTCAAGGTCCCTCTGGATACCCTCCAGTTTACCAAGCAAACCACACAGCTTGGTGTCATCAGCAAATTTGCCGAGAGTGCACTCAATCTCACTCTCATGTCTCCAACAAAGATGTTGAGCATGATGGTTTCCAACATCTATTCCTGCAGTGTAAATTCCACATATGGATGCAGAAACTCTATGTTTAATGTCAGTAGTAAAGTACTGCTAATTATTCCAGAGAGTTGTATTCAGTAGTAAACTCAGTGTCACCAGTATTTTGGGCCTTGTTGTAGCAGACTGGGAAGCAATAAAGGAAGGTGAGGTGGCTTTTAACTTTATGCAAACTAATAAGATAATACTCTTGGAATACAAGCTGTTTCCTACATATTATATAGATGAGAGAAATTGAGATATGAAGAAATCAGTATTTCCTCATGTTTCCTCTGACAGATTAGTGTTACTGCCACTGATACAAGCAAGGCAGGCCCTTACAGAACTCCAGGAAATCTACTGATTAAAAAAATTACACGGAAACATAGTAGCAGCACTAAAAAAAAAAAACAAAACATGGAAGCATAGTAGCAGCACAATTAATTTCTTTTTTTTTTGCTGCAGTTTTTTGGGGGGGCTTTTTTTTTTTTTCCTTTTTTTTTGCAGACTGTTTGTGTCCCAGCAATTGCATGCAATGTGGGGTGAGTAGTGTATGTGTAAGACCAGAAATCATTCTTAATTTCCAATGAGGTTCTAGGTGGAAGACTTGATCACAGGACATAAAACAAGATAAAACAGTTTTCAGGCTTTTTTTTAACATTACTTAGAAAGAAAATAATTTTCTTTTAAAAAAAAATCCTTATATGTGTAATGTTATTTATTGTTGAAGGTAAAAGCTGTATTCTATGTTTACTGAGACATAAATATTTTCTGACCTAGATCTCTAATATTCAACAATCAAAGATGGTGATAGCATTTTTAATGAATAGAGAAAAATGGAATTCTATTAAAAGTGAGGAAAATAAAAAAAAAAAAAAGCATGTTAAGGTTTCAGAATTTCTACTAATTATTATCAGAAACTCAGGAGGGATAGGAAGGAAGAAATCTTAAAACACCAGGAAGAGGAAGGGAGTGTGACCTTAGCAAGAAAAGATACATCTTCATGAAAAATCAATATAATTGCTTGCAGAACAGTGAAGCTTTACCATTTATTTTTTTGCTTTCACAGATCCTCAAAGTAGCATAAAAGTGGAAATGTGGCAAGCTGAGAGACGGTTTTGCCCATCTTATATTTATCTAAATTTTAGGTTATGTATCATACATCTGTTTAGTTAGGTTGGCTTGTTCAGTCAAGCTACTTTGTCTAGAAATCTGCATCTTTTATTTCCTGTGTTTGTTGTTGTGGTTTGTTTTTTTTTTTGTTTTTTTTTTTTTTTTTTTAAGTGTGTGTGCTTTGGATAATAACTATGACTTCCTCCAGTTTACTTTAGAGAAGATTGTTTTGTTTGAAAAGAATTATATCTTGGGCCTCATGAATGCAGTAATCAAGTAGTAGATGATGTATTGGTTAATGCTGATGAACATGGAAGTAGATGATTGCAACACCTATTCTTGAAGGTGGCTTACAGCAGAGCCCTCAGCCAGCAGATGTTCCCTGGCAAATCTATTTAGAACTCTGTAAAAGGTACTGAACATAAAAGTAAAAACATAGAAACACCCTTTGACTTTACAAAAGCCACAAAAATAACTGGACTATTGGAAATCTGTTTCAGTGCAAGAGAGGGGTTAAGTGGTACAGCTTAGCCAATATTTGTTTATTCGAGTTGCATTCTTCTACTTTTAACTCTGAAAGTCTCTCTATATGTATCTCAATACAGCGTCAACAGTCTGTTGTAGGAGAGCTTTAGTAGTGATTCGGTTTTCTGACAAAGGATGACTTCACAATCTTTCACAAGGCAAAAAGAGACAGACGACAGGAAGCAGCAAGAGCAGGGTGGTTCCCTGGGGCCCAGAAAAGCAAGTGCAGCAGAAGCGCCCCATGGGTCTGACAGGGCTGGTCATGGCAGCCAGGGCCTTTTGCAACATCCCAGTCAGGAGCAGGCAGCTAGGGCACCAGAGAGAGCTCTAGGCAGCAGGCACTCCACTGAGACTGGGACAAGGTCAGGCTGGGATATGAGCCATGGGTAGGACCATTGCTGGTCAGAACAGGTCTGTAGGGAGCTTGAGAGCTATCAAGCAGGGATGTTGCTGGGACATGAGCTGACAGCACTGGGGAGCTGCAATAGGGTCTTGGGCTGTGGGCAGGGTAGGACAGGCAGTGTCGGCAGTGCCTCAGTGCTATGGCAGGATGGAACACATACACGTGTATACGTTACGTAGTAAAATCATGAGAAATAAACAGCACATTAGGGATACTTAAAGACCACCAAAAAAAGGCAATAGTAGAAACCATGATAGATGCAATTTGATAGGCATTTGAGATAAACCTTCATCAAGCTCTTTGGTGGAAGGCTTTTAACATCACTTTTATTTTGCCTATAGCAGTCTCTCTCCCCCATCCATCCTCGATGTTTCATTTCACAGGGTCTTGGTCCCCAGGCTTTGTTTTCAGATTTGAACTAGAAGAAATCTAATGTTTCAAAAGAAAAAAGACTTATTAAAACCTACAAATCTTCTGGTACACAGTTGTAGAAACTGACATTGGATCGATTTTCTGTCTGATGCCATAAGTATCTTATAAGCCTTCCAACTTGGTTTCTCAGGGACTTCTTCCCCAATTCAGACAAATAACAAAAGATCTGGTTTACTCTTCAATTACTGTAGAGGACCTGAAGTGAATTGTAGAACCCTCAACTAACATGGTAACTCATATTAACTAAATTGCAGTCTCAGAGAAAGGAGTATGCTTCAAAGATGGATTGAAAATTGCTGAGCCAGCTGGAAAGCAGAAGTATGCCATACTTCATGGTCAATGTTATTTATACTTATTGTACATGTATGAAACACACAGACTGCCGAACACATGGCAAAGGGTACTAGGAGCAGAAAAAAAAATTCTTTTCTTTACTATATATGCACTGCTGTATATACATAGACAATGTAAAAAAAATATCTAGACACAATCATTGATGGAGGTGCTAGCACTGATGGAGGTGCTAGCATTTACAGATAAAATTATGTCCTGTGCAACAGCTACTGTTACCTTAAATTCAGGAAAAAGAAATTGTCTGAACTTGATTGCAAGCACGAAATCTGAGGTGATCTTAGATTTATAAATATATGGTATATGGTACATAATTTCATTCTGTTGCAATCTAGCTTTTACATTCCCAGAAATAATTTTCACAATTTCAATCTCAATAATTAAACTTGTAGTTTTCAGGAAACTATAACCAATATTTGACTGTTCTTCCCATCTTGTATATTTATCTCAAATAAAAGTGATAAAAATTCTTTAAAAGTCTAGTCTAAATTGCTCAAGATTGCAGAAATTCAAAAGTTCAGATTCTTCAGACCCTGTTCCTGAAAGATTCCTTTCTGTTTCTGGTTAAAATGCATAGTTAGGAGATTAGTGTAGTAGTGTTTGCTGCAGTTCTGAAAATGTCATTAAATGAGGTTGTATTTTTTTTGTGCATTTTAGATTGAATATTAACATTTTAATCTGGGCTGTTCATATTTTGCTTAGGCTATCTCTGACCTTCACTTTCAAACAGACTTATTTATAAGTGGCCCTGTGTTTTAACCAACAATATATGAGTTTTGGCATCTAGAAATAAACATTGTATTATCCTTCTTAGCTTGTTTTTTTTTTTTTCCTTACAAATTTCTCATAGTCTACTTGTGAAGAGTAAAAAAGAACAAAAAAAGCAGCTTCAGTTCTGAGTTGTTATAGTTTATTTATGTGTATTGAAACTACTCCATAAAATAAAGAGAAATCAGCTGCAGTTTGGCAAAGCAGTTGTTTCAGATTCAGTGTCCCTGGAAGATCTCATTTCAGGTTTATTCACCTTATCAAGTTCCAACTTTTTAATAATATTTTTACTTGACATGGTGCTTTTATGTGTTACACTAAGAGAACTTTATGAACTTTCCCTTTTACAAGGAAAAGATGAAGAGTTTGGACTGACAAAGAAACACAGTTGACTTGTTGAGAATTTCTTCTTAAAGATAAATATACATCACTTTCTATGTGGACAGATAAATGGAGTCTGAAAGAAGTAATGATTCTAGCTGTGTAAGTTGTTTCAAGTGGGATTATTCCTGGTAGCGAGCATCTTTTTTGTAGAACATAAGGTTTCCAAATGTATAGTTGAAATGATCATTTCACATTTGCTTTTTGGAGATCAGTTTCCATATAAGACATATGAAGACATACACCTGGGTCAGAGCAATCCCAAGAATAGCTAGAGGTTGGGTGGAGAAGAGATTCAGAGCAGCCCTGCAGAGATGGACTTGGGGGTGTTGGTCAATGAAAAAATGAACATGAGCCAACAGTGTGTGCTTCCAGCCTAGAAAGCCAACCGTATCCTGGGCTGCATCAAAAGAAGCATGACCAGTAGTTTGAGGGAGGTGACCCAGCCTCTCTGCTCCTGTGGGACTTCACTTGGAGCATTATGTAAAGTTTTGGTGTCCCCAACATAGAAAGGACATGGAACTGTTGGAGCAAGTCCAGATGAGGCCCGCGAGGATGATGAGGGGACTGGAGCACATCTCGTATGAAGATAGGCTGAGAAAGTTGGGGCTGTTGAGCCTGGAGAAGAGAAGGCTGCCTGGAGACGTCATAGCAGTCTTCCTATATCTGCAGTGGGAGCTATAGGGATGCTGGAGAGGGACTCTTCATTAGGGACTGTGGTGATAGGACAAGGGGTAAGGGGTTCAGACTTAAAGAGTGGAAGTTTAGATAGGATATAAGGAAGTTCTTTATAGTAAGGGTGGTGAGGCACTGGAATAGGTTGCCCAGGGAAGTTGTGAATGTTCCATCGCTAGTGGTCTTCAAGGCCGGGTTGGACATAGCCTTAGGTGACATGGTTTCGTGGGAGGTGTCCCTGGGCATGGAAGGGGGGTTGGAACTAGATGATTTTTAGGTCCTTTCCAAACCCAACTACTCTATGATCCTATAATTCTAAAGCAAGGGCTAAAGGTCAAGTCACATACTAGTCTCTTAGTTCCTTCAATACATAGCCCCACCTTGACCATAAATCCTAAGAAACACATGGATTTGAGGCCCTTATCTTTTTCATTTACTACTCAACACAAGGATTAATAGATGAAGCATTTCTCTAATGCCTGCTTTTTTATTGCATGGAAAAGCAAAACTGAAAGAAATCTTCCAGATAACTAACCAACTGCTTGACAATTTCTATTTCAAATTTTAAGAGGGGTTATGTAAATTTTCTTCCCCATAGTAGATTTCACAATATTTCAGGCTGTTTGTAGTGGGAAGAAATTTCCATTGTTCAGAAAGCTTTAACTTTGGCTTTATTTTGTAACACCTAATTATGAAACTTTCTTCCAGCCCTATATACTTCCTTTAATCTTGGAAATTTCTTTTATTGATTTTGAATTAGAGTTCTTTTCACAACTAATAGGACTCAGCTCTAAAGTGTTCTCAGTTGCTGCCATTTCTTGATTAAACAACTCAACCTTCAGTTATAGTGTTGCTAACTATATCCTCTGAATCTTTAGAAATGCAGTATTTCCACTAATTGTATGAAGAGTAATGGGAGAATGAGGGAAAACAAGACACTATTCAAGGATGCCTGAAATTTCCACGTTAATCTAGAAATACCTTTTTAAGTTTCTCGGAGGCAACTGGGACACAATCAACTGTTATGTTTACCTCACTATTGACACTTTCAGTACAATTCTGAGGAAGATCCTACAGATGAAAAACAACAACTAAAAAAACCAAACCAAACCAAACCAAACAAAAGCAGAAACCCCTCAAACCCCAAAATTTTCTTATTATAGTTTGAGTTTGTCTTCCCCATTCAACAATGTTCAGTAAGAGAAGAAATTCAAAGTATTTATAGATTTAAAACCATGTATTTTGTTTACTGTGGTATACTTACCATATGTCAAACCATAGAATTTTTGCTTTAATAAAATCAGGGTTTGGAAACAAAAAGTCTCCTAAAGGCAAAAATGGACACTCCTCTCTCAGATAAACCAAGAATGACAAAGTAACTGTAATACTACTTGAGAAAGCTAAAATTCATTCACGAATGGCAGTTCTTGACAGATGAAAGTGTTGAGCAGAAAGCTACTTAGTGGTGCGCCAGAGAAAAGCATAAACACCATGAATGTGGTACGTCTGGTCATACTGCTTTATAGTCCTCTAAAATAGTCACAATGTTTTCTATGAATGCAGTATGAACAGCTGGATGCTTTTATTTTAGTATTGAGGCCTCTGTCATGGTTTTGGTGTTTTATATATAAATATGTGCATACACACGCATATATATGTATGTGTATATATATATCCTGATTTTCATCTTAATTTCAGGAGTACTTCAAAAGTTCTTTTATGGGAATTAACACTCAGAAATATTCAAATACATTACAAAGTGTAAAAAATTGTTTTTAGAAGTGTTGTACAATGATGTCTTATCTAATAGCTAGGAATTTCTTTATGGTCCTACAAAGAGTGGCACAACTAAGTCACTGTTTTAATTCAGGTTTAGCAACTCTTCTGAAGTATGAATAACTATTCCACTTTGTGAGGTGATTCTCAGTTCTCATTTTATCTTTTCAGTACGTAGAGAAATGTCTCTGGTTTATGATAATTTTTTCTTTAACCACAATATGTAGAATCAAACTTAACACCAAGTCTTGTTTTTGCATATAAATTAAAATGTACTTTGGCAACAAAATGTTCTTAGTTGGGACGAGTGTTGGTTCAAAATTAAAAGATCTTTAAAAAATATAAAATAGCATGAATAATATTCTTGAATTTTTCAAAATTTGATGGAAGTTTTGTTTCTTCTGTCCATGGAAAAAAATCACCTCCTCTTTCTTGTTATTAGAAACCAAAAAAATGGGAGCCAACTTTTCTCAGCTTTGACAGCAACGTCTTGCCAAGCTTTCCTCTGTGTCTTGGGTATCAGCTACTGTACTAAGGAATTTGTGTGCACAGAGCAAAGTTATACATAGTGATCATTCAAATAGTTAAAAAATCACATTGTTCAAGTTATTGAAAGACTGAAACAACTAGTGACTTAAAATTGATGGGAAAAAAATTTGAAGCAGAGTCACACTCAGAAACAAATGGTCATTTAACTAAAGCTTCAATTCTTGAGTAGCTCAGAAGGTTACCAAAATGAGCCATTTGCCTTGGAGTGCTTCCTATAATACATGACGATAATGGATCTTACAACAAAAAAAAAAACATTCCAAAATTCAATTCTTTTTTGTTCCAGGAGTACTGGTATTATTCACTCCCATTAATATTTCCAGGGAGAATGGTAAAACACCAAAAAGCCAGCAAGGGTTTACAGTAGTACTTCTACAGTTTTAGGAGTACTCACTTCCATTTAGTATTCACTTTTATTTGACAATGCATGTAAGGTTTGTTTCACAGACAAAGAAAAAGATCATTTCAGTATCATAAGAAAACATATGAAACACTAAATATGATAGTTTTGGGGACAATGTAGTCTACTTCCAGTTTCAAGAAGACTGTTGGGAAAAAATAATGAACACAAAGTTATATACAGTTAATAGTGAATCAGCAGTAACGGAAACCTAGAATAATTCTGCCTGAGGGTAACATATATCACAGAATATGACAGTGCATGTAAAGCATTTCTTTGCTTTCCATTTGAGTTGCAAATTCAGGCAGTTTTAAAAAAATATTATATGAACTGTTGAACAGATAGGATGAGTTTATAATTTCATTATATTATTGAAATAATTACAGTAAATGAGCTTGTAGTTTCCTTTTTTTGTTTTTTTTTTTTGCACAATATATTTCATGAATTAGAGACCAAAGTCATCAAATGCTTACATAAATATATATAATGCTGTCCTTGCTGTGGTAGCAGGACTGCTAATAGAACTGGCTAGGAGGCAGAGCTCAGATCCTGTGATATTGCCTCCTAGAGTTTTCACCTCTCATGTCTTAGCCTTTTGTTCCAGGTCTCAGCTGGCAGACAGAGTGGCTCTTTTTCAATACAAGTGTAGAGGAATCAAAAAGAATGCAAGCATTATGTGCTTTCTGAATATAACGAACTCTCTCCTGGTTTCCAGTACTGAGGGGTGGGGAGTGATTGAAAGAAGCAGAAATGAACATCATCTGAATCATTAAACCTGAAGTATGACAACATTGGGAGACCCTGCAGAATTACTATTTGGTTTCCACTATTTGCCCTACCCTGGTTAAGATAGTGTTAATAGGTTATCAACTTGTCATTTTCACATTTCTTTTAACCTTTGATAACATTAAACAATGGCTATTCCAAGCTATAAGGAATCGCTAATAAAAATGTAAAATAATAAATATCTTTAAACCAAAACTGTGTTCAGTGGGACAGTAATAAAGCATAATGCAATTACAAGCCTGGCAAAATGGGTACAGGTAGAAATAAAAGATATATTCTTAACTCTAAGTGTGAAAACGGAGGATGCAAGAGATGTTTATTGATCTTGCAGAGGGATTAGAACAGCTAGAAACTCACAAGTCATCTAATTTGAAAACAGCTTGTCTCATTTTTAAATATCAGGTTCTTTGCTTTCTTAAGAAATTTACAGATGTGATACATTGCATTAGAAAAGGTAGGGATATGTTAAGGCATGACTTCGTCATATAGTAGTAATGGTCACTACATTCTGAAAATAGCTTTGAATAATGAATTTAAAACAGAATATTTTGCATTACAGTTGAAACACTATTCTTTTTTGTTTATAAAGTAGTCTGTCTTAAAGCACTAAGCTATTTAGCATGGTGGAAATTGAATATCCAAAGTATGTGTATATGTCATTACCAGCTGTGGTATCACATTTCATACTAACATCAGAAGATTTACTGCCATATTTGAAACAAGCAATCAAATTGGAGCCAGCTGGAGAAGCTATAGTGGCTATAGGGGTGCTGGGGAGGGACTCTTCATGAGGGACTGTAGTGAGAAGACAAGGCATAAGTGGTTCAAACTTATAGGAGGCAGTTTAGATTGGATATGAGGAAGAAATTCCTTACTGTAAGGGTGATGAGGCACTGCAATGGGTTGCCCAGGGAAGTTGTGAATGCTCCATCACTGGCGGTGTTCAAGGCAAGGTTGGACAGAGCCTTGGGTGGCATGGTTTAGTGGGAGGTGTCCCTGCCCCTGGCAGGGGAGTTGGAACTAGATGATCTTAAGGTCCTTTCCAACTCAAACTATTCTATGATTCTATGGATCTGTTTGCAGCATGCACTAATGTCCTAATAGTAGTTTGGGGTTCTGTGGTAAAGGCTACATAAAATGAGTTTTACTGCTTTTGTTGAGTAAATGTAGTAATGCATGCAAATAATAATTTTTATTTTAACAATCTGGGGAGATTGCTGGAAAGTGCAAAATGAAAAATATGTAGACCATTCTACAAAGTGAAATGATGCAGTGGTTAAAAGATTTCCTGAAATTAAAAAATAGAAAGATAAAATAAGTAAAACACAATGTATAAATAACCCAGGAATATACTATTACTGGCAATTTAAATCATATATTACAATTTTTAAGCTTTACTTCATTTTTCACATCTATCACTAATGAATATACTGCTAGAAACCTGAATTTCCATTGCATATTTTTTAAAGATATTATTGGCAAGAATTTGCTAGTGTGATGAGGATGAAATGGAATAGAGTATTTAAGATTCAATATTGAAGACTGAAGATTTTCTATTGAAAATACATTGAAATATATTGAAATATATTGTAGTTTTTTCTAGACCAATAATTCACTATTGCAAACCATAAGAAAAAGAAAATAAATTTTTCTCATGTATATGGAATTCCTATGAGATGACAAATTTTCTCATATAATTCTTCTCTATGCAGTTTCCAAGCACTTTTCAAGAGGTCATTCAGGAAACACAATTGAAACGAGCCTGCAAGCAACAAGCAGGACACAGAAAAGGCAACAAAACAGCTCCTGTGAAGATAATAGAAAAAAACACACAGAATAATGTGAGTTCATTGTCCAATGGAAAATGAAATTTTCCAAAATAAGTAGTCTCCAATCTTGGAGATTGGAGGATCCTGGGATACTGTCTTTCTTTGCATAGAGAAAAAATGGGCTTCTCTTCAGCATAACGGTCATTCATGTTTTTCATTATTTCCATCTCTGTACTAGACTCAGAACAGTAAACACTGTACACATTGAGATCTATCAACTCAGTACTATACATTGATGATTACTGTTTCCCTTTCCTTACTGCAGATTAATCATGAAAGACTATGAGCTCTATGAGATAAAAAAGAAAAAAAAAACATTTCAAATTGATAGTTTGAGGAATGCATTAGTCTATCCGTAATGACAAAAATCTGTATTGTAAGTTGTCCCGTGTTCAGCAACAGCAGTCATTACTCTCTTTTTCGTAGTAGCTGGTGCAGCACTGTGTTTTGGATTTTTGGCTTGGGAACAGTGCTGACCAGTGTTTATAGTTATGGCTTAGAATGTTTAGGCTGGCCAAGGACTTTCTGAGTTTCATGCTCTGCCAGGGAGGAGAGGAAGCAGGGAGGAAGCTGGAAGGAAGCAGAGACAGAGCACCTGGCCCAAACTGACCAAAGAGGAATTCCATACCACAGCACGTCATGCCCAGGATGGGAAACAGAGAGCAGAGACCCAGAAGAGGGGGGAAGCACTGCTTGGTGTGTCTTGGTATCAGGTGAAGATCTGTTGTATTCTCTTTCCTTGTATTTCTCTTGTGTTGCGGTTTGTCGGGGAGAAGGGTTGCCCGAGGTAGGGTGAGGGTTACCTGTAGTGACGAAGAGTCCAGAGGGTGGTGGCGGAGCAGTTAGTTGACTCAATATGAGTGATAAAACAAACTCTATTTATTACGTTACAAACCTGTATTTTTGCATTGTTACACACACACACACTAGCTGTCCACGCGCAATTATTCTACTCATTATTGGCTAACACCTGCTGTCCATTCTCACAAGTCCGGTTGTTAATTGGATAACTCTTTCCTGGATCCATATCTTCTTGGCATCAGGAACTTCTGCCAAGGCTCGTCTATCTTTAGCTTTCGGGACATTCCGCAGACATATAGCTCCCTTTGTCTCTCCTCTATCTTTCAGGACATTCCACAGATGTACAGCTCCCTTCGTCTCTCCTCTATCAGCATCCTGCAATAATTCAGGACTTTCCAGCCTGCCCAAGGACAGCTTATTTACAGCTTGTTCTTAACTCTTCACTTTGCTTAGTTTCATCATGACTTGCAGTCAGGCCTAACACTTATGCTAAGTTATACCAATATATTTATGTAGTTGACATTCTTCTAATTACATGGTTTTATATATATATATAAAATGTGGTGCAACAACCCTGTAAAGACAATTAGAAAACCAGCTCAAAGCAACATCATTGCAGTGCGAGGTGGCAGGCTCACTCTCTGCAGGCGTCCCTGCAGAGGCTCTGCCTCCCCCACACTGCATGAGTCTCGGGCTCATGTACTTACTGACTAAAATTCACACTCGTTCCGATGCAGGTGGCCAGCCTGCATTGGAAGAAGTGCTCAGCAGTATTTGTAAGGGTTTGCAAGGGTCGATGCTTAACTTATCTATGGTTACTCTTGACTAACTTATCTATGGTTACTCTTAACTTATCTATGGTTACGCTTAACCGTTCGAAATATATTCCAACTCATCAAAGCCGGGATTATTCAGAGCCTTTAATGAGCCATGCCCTCCGTCTCTAAGCCAGCCCTCAACACATTAAGATGTACATTTAGGTGACTTTGTCCTTGACTTCTATGTTTTTTTTCAGTCTGGGTCCCTTTATTTTCTTTCCCCAGAACAGATGATGGGTGGAGGAGAAAAAGTTATTGCATGCTGACATAAGCTGGGAGTGCACCAAGATATTCATGGCATCTAGACTTAGGATCTAGTAAGTACTTCTAAATCACAGCATTATCTATCTCAGGAAAGAGCCTCAGAAATAATAATGAAAGAACAGAGATGAGTAGCTGAGTTTATAAAATGAGACAGAAATGTTTCAGGGATTCAAATGTGGAATAACCGTGACATGTAGCACTAACAGTAGCTCCCAATAGTAATACCATGCTAGAAGGACAGAAAAAATTGCAGAGAATGTGACCAATAAATGCCTACCTATAAATATGGCTCAATTACAATATCTACTATGGGTTGAGAGGGTAACTTTTAAAATTTTTTCCCAGGCCAGGGTTCATTTGATGACATGCAGAAGAGCATCCCTAGAAATACGTGCATGATGTTTACATATATAAGGGTGCCAAATCTCAAAGGCACAGTTGATATTCAGAACAGTGAATGGACCAAAACAGTGAGTGGACATTCATTAGTACATCCTTACAAGTTCCAGTGATGTCCTGGAAAAGCAAGGCAAGAGTGACAAAGTCTAGACTGGTTCTGCATACTTTTACCTAATTTATCATGCTGAATTCAGGCAAAAAAAAAAAAAACAAAAACAAAAACAAAAAAAAAAAAAAAAAAAAAAACAAAAAAAAAAAAAAACCCACACAACAAAAAAAAACAAACCCCAACA
>JASSUY010026102.1:4153-31830 GCA_032466535.1 Forpus xanthops
ACAGTTCCATGTCCTTTTTATGTTGAGGACACCAGAACTGCACACAATAATCCAAGTGAGGTCTCACAAGAGCAGAGTAGAGGGGCAGGATCACCTCCCTCGATCTGTTGGTCACACTCCTTTTGATGCAGCCCAGAATACGGTTGGCTTTCTGGGCTGCAAGTGCACGCTGCCAGCTCATGTTCATTCTCTCATCAACCAACACCCCCAAGTCCTTCTCCTCAGGGCTGCTTTGAATCTCTTCTCTCTCCAACCTGTAGCTGTGCCTGGGATTGCTCTGACCCAGGTGCAGGACCTTGCACTCGGCATGGTTAAACTTCATCAGGTTGACATCAGCCCACCTCACAAGCATGTCAAGGTACATCTGGATGGCCTTCTTTCCCTCCAACGTGTCAACCGAACCACACAGCTTGATGTTGTCCGCAAGCTTACTGAGGGCACACTCAATCCCACTGTCCATGTCACTGACAAAGATGTTGAACAAGACCAGTCCCAACACCAATCCCCAAGGAACACCACTTGTTACCGGTCTCCAGCTGGACACTGAGCCATTGAGTCCAACTCTTTGCATGCGGCCATCCAGCCAGTTCTTTATCCACTGAGTGGTCCACCTATCAAATTGATGTCTTTCCAACTTAGAAACAAGGATGTCGTGTGGTACATCTTTGCACAAGTCCAGGTAGGTGGCATCAACTGCTCTACCCCTTTCCATCAGTTCCATAGCCCCATCATAGAAGGCCACCAGATTGGTCTGACAGGATTTCCCTTTAGGGAAGCCATGCTGTCTGTCACCAAGCACCTTGTTGTTTTTCATGTGCCTCAGCATGCCTTCCAGGAGAATCTGCTCCAAGATTTTTCCAGGCACATAGGTGAGGCTGACTGATCTGTAGTTCCCTGGATCATCCATTTTCCCCTTCTTGAAAATGGGCATTGTATTTCCCTTTTTCCAGTCATTGGGAACTTCACCTGACTACCATAATTTTTCAAATCTGATGGACAGTGGCTTAGCAACTTCATTTGCCAACTCCCTCAGGACCCGTAGGTGGATTTCATCAAGTCCCACGTGAACGTTCAGGTTTCTAAGATGGTCTTGAACCACATCCTCTCCTACAATGGGCCCAAGGTCTTCATTCTCACAGTCCCTACGTTTTCCTTCCAAGACTTGGGTGGTGCGGTCAGAGCATTTTCCAGTGGAGACTGAGGCAAAGAAGTCCTTAAGAACCTCAGCCTTCTCCAAATCCATAGTAGCCAGTTTTTCTGATAGCTTCAGGAGATGGCCTATGTAGTCCCTGGTCTGTCTTTTGTTCGCTATGTACCTATATAATCTCTTGCTGTTCTCTTTAACATCCCTAGCCAAGTTTAATTCTTAGTGAGCCTTATTTTTCCTAACCTGGTCCCTAGCTTCCTGGACAACATCCCTGTATTCTTCCCAAACCACCTGTCCTTGCTTCCACCTTTTATAAGCCTCTTTTTTCCTTCGAAATTTCCTTAGCAGCTCCTTATCCATCTAAGGAGGTTTCCTGGTCCTCCTGCAGCACTTCCTTCTAGTTGGGATGCAACACTCCTGAGCTTGTAGTAGCTGACCCTTGAATATCAACCTACATTCTTGGGCCCACCTGCCCTCTATGGCTATATCCCATGGAACCTTTCTAAGGAGATTCCTGATGTAGCCGAAATCTGCTCTCTTGCTATGGTAGCTGTTTTCTAAACACTGTAGAAAATGCAATCTGTTTGACTTTTCAGTCAAACTCTGCATTTATCCTTGTTCTTGTTGTTTGTTTTGTTCTTCTGTTAAGTAAAGTTGATGGCAAATGAGAGTGGTATAAGCCACAGGGTTTCATTTGTTTGTCTATTGCTTTCCTTTGTTATGACTTTCTAGACTATTGCAGTGTCTTTGAATCCTTGCTGTATTTGCAGTTCCATGATTTCTGTCGGCATAAATAGCTACTGTTACTGAAGCACGGTTTGGTTTTAAGACAAAGCACAGTTTCTAAAATTGAGTTGTTTTTTCATACTTATGCAGGATGTGAAAAATCGACGAAATCCTCGCCTTGTACCTTACGCTCTTTTGGATGATCGAACAAAGAAGTCAAACAAAGACAGTCTTCGGGAAGCAGTCCGCACCCTCTTAGGCTATGGTTACAACCTGGAAGCTCCTGATCAAGATCATGGTGATTAATTTTGCTTTTCTCTCTCACTCTCTCCCCCTCTCCCTTTCTCATATGATTAATTAATGTTAAAAGCTTAAGCAATTTAAATCAGGATTGTGAATGCTACAAGACACAACCCTTAAACACAGTAAATCAGGAAAGCATGTTTATCATCCTGCTTAATGTATGATTTTATGCCAGGGAATAAAATGTATGGTTGCATTTTATGCATATATCCTATCGATACATTGATTAATGAATGGTTATTTCTCTTGCTTTATATAATGATAGTTTTGTTAAATTTTGGATCTATTTAGATCATAGACCTTCAGTAAAGCATTTCTTCAGATGTAACTCATACACAACATGTACGGGGGGAATCTGCCATTTTCAGTTTCTTTTCCAAACCACGTGTCTACTCTGATCCCTAGCTTTTGAGAGGTTGCTAGTAAATTACACTTTAAATCTGAGTTATCACTGATACTACGAATGTTTAGCAAGGCTGGATTGCTAAATGGGCACAACAATATTTTCTAGTGGAGTAGATTGTGTTGGTGGCAAAATGACATTATCTTACTGTTAAATCTGCCTATGCCTAGTCTGGAGAGTTTAGGGCTGACGCATAATCTCACAATTTCTTCCCCTCCCATTGTGAGAGGGGGATGCTCTGTAGAGTAAGTGAACATCACTTCTGCTTGCTTCTGGGAAGGTGGGTTTGCTGGTAGAGGAGGGTTTTGCCTCTTATGAAAACAAAGAAGTTGTCTAGTGGTGTCGAGTGAGAGGGAGACAAAGCACACTCAATTCCTACAGTCTCTTCCAAATCCCAGTGAGAAGTATTAATCTCATTTCCTCATTTACAGCTCTGAGGACCATATTCCCCCCTGCCTTTCCTTTGGAATGAACTGCTGGAAAAATTTGGTGTTTTCCTTATGATACAGAGATCCTTAAGCTAATTCTGTGCATAGAGTTACTAATGAACACAATTTCAATCCTTGTATTTGAAAGGTGTTATCAATCTTGTTGAAAAATTCCTAGACAAAAGGACCTGCAGAACATAGTTCCACAAACTGGCTTTTCTTAAACAAAGACTGGAATTGCATTCAGCAAAAGGTTTTTATACTGATTTTGAGGGTTTAGATTTCAAAATTTATGACCTTCTCAGGTTTGAGATGCATTAAACTTGTCTGTCAAGGCTTATAGCCCCAGCTGGCAATAACTACCATGTAGCTACTCCCTTGTCTCCTGGTGGAATGGGCAGGAGAACAGAAAAAGGCAAAACTTGTGAGTTGAGATAAAAACAGTATAATACTTGATCTAAAGTTCAATAAAATAATACTAAAAGTAAAAATAACAATAATTTTAATGAAAAGGAGAGAATGAGGAATAAAACACAATAAAACCAAGTGATGGACAGTACAATTGCCCACCTGCTAACTGATGCTCAGCTCATCCCTAAGTAGTGATTGTCCCCTTCTGAGTAAGTGCCCCAGTTTATATACTGTGCATGATGTGCTGTGGCATGAGCATCCCTTTGGCTAGTTTATGTCAGCTGTCCTGGTCCTGCTCCTTCCCAGCTGCTTGTGCCCCTCCTCACTGGCAGAGCATGAGAGACTGAAAAGTCCTTGACTAGGGTAAGCACTACTCAGCAACAAGTAAAAACATCAGGGTTTTATCAACATTATTCTCAGACTAAAACCAAATAGCAGCACTGTACCGGTTACTAGGAAAAAACTATGTCTCTTTGAAACCAGGACAATGTCATAGGGATTGTCTTTCATCAGCCAAAATCCATACTGTTATTAAAGGATGTAGAGCCCTCTAGTGGTGTTCCGGACCTCCATTCATTAATTTTATTTTGATTTACAAAGCTTTACACCATCATTGTTATTCTGTATTAGTATTACTATTTACTGCTTCCCACAGCAGCTTTTCTTTTAGGGTTGCTTAGAATCTAAAAAGACAACAAATTATCAGTTTTTGTGCCTTTAGGTAGTTCATTTATAGAGATGTGGTACTGAGGGTCTTCAAAAGTTTTTTTAAGGCTGTAATTTTGTAGACCATCAAAAGTAAAAATTTGCTAATAAAGAATTATGTGGCAGGGAGTTCAGAGCTGCTTACAGGAAACTTAATGAACCTGACCTAATGGAAGTCAACATTTGGTGACATGAAAACGATACTAAATTCTGAGTGATGTGACTTTATAGGCTTATAAAGATAATATTGGAAATGTGGACCCTCCCCCATCCCCTGCTAGATGAATTAGTGTGGAGGAATTTCTAAGAAGTACCCAAGTGTGTTGATTGCCCTGAATTGGCAAGGGTGCTTTCACCATAAGGCTGTTCTGCAGGCACATCCTTCTTTTCATGCCTATGCTCAAAAGGATTCCTTGGTTTTTACTGCCTTAATTTTGTCAGTAGTTAGAGTACTTTGTGTGTTGTGGGTTTTTTTCCTTACTTTTTATAATTCTTTAAACCTTACAGCTATGAGACTGGATGTGTGCAGTGGGATAATGGAAAAATTCAGGATCTTCCGCACAGAAAAGACTTACGCTGTGAAGGCTGGGAAGTGGTACTTTGAGTTTGAGGCAGTTACTGCAGGAGACATGAGAGTTGGCTGGACAAGGCCAGGTTGTTTGCCAGATCAGGAACTTGGCTCAGATGAAGAAGCATTTGTTTTTGATGGCTTTAAGGTTTGTATATTTTTGTCTGTAATATAAATGATTGCCAAACTTTAAATTTTGCGTCTTATTTCCCTATGAAGATAGGATGATAGAGTTGGGGCTGTTGAACCTGGAGAAGAGAAGGCTGCATGGAGTCCTCATAGCAGCCTTCCAGTGTCTGAAGGGAGCCTATAGGTATTCTGGGGAGGGACTCTTCATGAGGGACTGTAGTGATAGGACAAGGGGTAATGGGTTCAAACTTAAACTGGGGAAGTTTAGATTGGATCTGAGGAAGGAATTCTTTACTATAAGGGTGGTGAGGCACTGGAATGGGTTTCCCAGGGAAGTTGTGAATGCTCCATCGCTGGCAGTGTTCAAGACTGGATTGGACATAGCCTTAGGTGACATGGTTTAGCAGGAGGTGTCCGTGCCCATGGCAGGGACGTTGGAACTAGATGATCTTAAGGTCCTTTCCAAACCTAACTATTCCATGATTTTATGATTCATGTGTCAGAATCTCAATGTAAGTGCCTTCTCTTCTTTCGTTTCTGTTTTATAATTTTTTTTTCTCTCTTTGAGGACCTAGGTGGAAAAAGGAAGATGAATGTCACCTGAAAATTAATTAGCAGTGCTTGGCATTTCTATGTTTTCAGTTTCACATTATTTGTACAGTATATGTAAAGCACTTAAAATCTAAGTGATTTACTCAAATTCAGAGTACTGGCAGAGCTGTTATTAACTATGAATCATTTCTTGAAGTTTTTACTTTGTTCTCTCCATAAGAAGTGCCATTAGTGGAAGATTTTGTAACAATTGTTAGCAGCAAGCAGTTGAAGCAAACTTTGATACAAGTTTTTTATAGGAATGTAAAAGTTATGAAAAGCATACCTAGGTTTTCATGGAAATCCTTACAGTTTATTGTAAACAAAGTATGATAGAAACAGTAATTTTTTTTTCCAGTTTAATTCTGCATGAGAGAATGACAGATGGAAATGTAATAGTAAAAATATATAGAAAACCAAACTATTTTATGTGTTATTGATTTTAATTGGAATATATTAAATGTCTCATTAATGTTCTGATGCTGGAATTAATTTTGTTTATTACTGTTACAATATGTAATAGAAATCAGCAGTCTTTCTGGCTGTTCCTCATCAGATTAAGCTCTCAAGATGTTTTTTATTCATGCTGGTGTTTTTTTTTTTTTCCCAGTCTCATATTACATGAGAAAATGCATTAAAATGAGAACTGAAAAGTTGTTTTTGTAAAATATCTAATTGGCTTGAATGAACTCTTCAAATTCTATGTTTTTACTAGAATGGCTATGTAGTATTTTGTCTTCTGAATCTTAGGGTTTGAACTTTCTGTTTCAATCCAGAAAGCTATTTTGTCTTTGATTTTAGTAAATTCTCTCCCTGGTTCTTCTTGATTAGAGAAAAGGTAGGCTCATTGGTTTTCTAGGAATTTCAGAATGGATACAGAGGCTAAAAATCTACTTGTGATTGAATATATGAATAGGGAACCTATTTGTTATTAACACTGCTTTCTCTTATGTATATTACAGTAGTTCTTAGTAGATGTTTGTTTATTTGAATTCCAATCCAAGACCACATCCAAAGCCTTTGCAGTCTTTGGCTTTTGAAGGTTAGCCATACAAATCATTAGCCATGCCCTCAGCTGCTCTGAGCTATATCACAAACTCAGAGTGCTTGTCCATTCACAGAAAATTCTGTTCATTCCAAAATCTGGGATAACAGCAAGTTTCATTTATTTTCCACACAACATTTTTAAAATCATACTTAAGGAAACAAATTTTGTTTGTAAGCAGTGAATTTATAGGATGCTAGGTTAAATAAAAGCAATTGCTTTAAAAAAGTTTGTGAAGCAGCTAGTTAACATTGTAATTCATAGCATATTATTTTCATTACAAGTCTTTCATGGAGCTTCTGCAGAAAAATAAACTGTTCTCTTGTTACTAAAATGTTGAAATAACAATTTTACCCGTCAGCTCACTGAGCAGCGCTTTACAATACCAGTGTGAGGGGTGCTTGTAGGAAGTTAATTATTGGATTTCCATTTTCAAAGTCAACTTGGAGTACTCACACGCATTGTTTTGGAATTATATGCTGTGAAAGTGTTAATTTAAATGCCATCTTAATTGAGGGGGCTAATTTTTAGTTATACCACTATGGAAGGGAGGAACACACACATCATCGCTGTTACTCTTTGAAATTCTTCTAAATCTTTTTCAGGCACAGCGATGGCATCAAGGAAATGAGCATTTTGGCCGCTCGTGGTTGGCAGGAGATGTTGTTGGGTGTATGGTTGACATGAATGAGCACACTATGATGTTCACCTTAAATGGTGAAATCCTGCTTGATGACTCAGGGTCAGAACTTGCATTCAAGGACTTTGAGGTTGGTGACGGTAAGTACTGTAATACAGTGTGTTGCTCATTTTTTGCCTTGTCTTCCCCTTAGTGTGATGTGCTTGTTTTGTGTTTTGTTTTGTTTGTTTTTTTGTTGCTTTTTTTGTTGTTTTTTTGTTTTTTTGTTTGTTTGTTTTGTTTGCTTGTTATTTTTTTCTCACCCTTTTCTTTCTCTAGGGAGCTACTCCTCATCCTTTACTCTTCTTGATTAGTATTAAGCCTTTGGAGTTATGCTGGGTGTGAGGATGAGGCAGGGTCTTTTTCTGTGGTGGACTTTGGGAGTAGAATTGAATTTTTTTTTTTTTTTTTTTTTTTATCTTCCGTATTCCCATATGCCAAACTAGGAATTCTTTACTGTCAAGGTGGTGAGACACTGGAAAAGGGTGCCCAAAGATGTCATGGCTGCCTCATCCGTGGAAGTGTTCAAGGCCAGGTAGATGAGGCTTTGAGCAACCTGGTCTAGTGGAAGATGTCCCTACCCATGGCAGGGGGGGCTGGAGCTAGATGATCTTTAAGTTTCTTCCAACCTAAACCATTCTGTGATTCTATGATTTGAATTAATTTAAAATGAGATAATTGCCACCAGTCGTCTGGAATCATGCCCATTGCTTTACTGCCTTCACATTTCCTTAGATACTGTGATAACATGATGAGGTGGCTTGGCTTTATCATTGGTGATATGGACATAAAGTTATCCTGGTGCATTTAAATTATAATTGTTTTCCTTTTATTAGGCAATATAACGCCATTGAGGACTGAGGGATTCTGAGGGAAACTGTAATTCCAAGGAATTCTGAGGGTAGCCTATTTGACCACTATTTCAATTTCAAAGTTGATGAAATCACAATACAATTTTTGTGGTACTTGTTTCTAGCTGCAGGTTCAGAATTAAACTGATCTCTGAGTCTGAAACAGCTAAATTAGTTCCTGGCTTGACATGGAGCCCCAAGACCTTGGTAACCATGTCAAAGACGTATTTTCAGCATCAAGCCCCTCTTTTGTCTTTGAAAAGCGCTTGCCTTTGAAATAAAATATATTATTTTGTCTTTAAAGGAATGTGCCGATTTATCTCAGGTTTAATAACTCTCAATCAATACTTGTCAATATTACATATTGTATGACTTGTATATATTACAAATATATTGTATATATTAAATATAAATACTTGTAAATATTTTATGATAAATATTACTTATAAATAATCAATACTTGTAAATATTATATTAAAATAAATTCCAAATATTAATTAAAATGTATTAAATATTATAGAAAAAGAATAATTATAAATGTTATATTTTTGTTTATATATTAATATATTTATATTTATGTATTTATATTTATGTATTTATATAACAATATATAGTTATTATACATTTATATATTATATTTATACATCTTATTTAAATTCTAAAAATAAATATGTAATATATAAATACATATTTATGTCATAGAAAAATATTATTTACAATATTGATAATATTGTAAATATTATTTACAATACTTGTAAATTATACTTGTAAATATAAAATATTATAAATATAAATGGTATCTTATATACCATTCATGGCAGGGGGGCATCTATATGTATGTATGTGTGTGTACATACAATTGCATGTATGTGACACCCAAATGAAACTTGATTTTACTCAAGCTTTCATTCTTTTATAGGCTGGCTTTAGTTTGGTTTTGTTAATGGCTTTATTTACGAGCATTGAGATATTTCTGCAGGTCACTTCTCTCAGTGAATTGTGTGCATGCCATGTGTTGCTGCAGAAAGAGGCCGTTTGCTTTAGGAAAAAAAAAAAAAAGAGAATTTCTGATCAGAGCCCAGTGTCTTGCTTTGTAGGACAGTCTGACTATAGATCAGTTCTGTAGTTTTAACTTACTTAGGAACAATGTAAAGGGAATGTGGCACTCTCCTAGTTTACTCATGGGCTGTGTCTTAGGTTGTACTAACAGCAAGAGGAGATCTTTGGGATTATGGCAGACTGTGAGATACCATTTCAGTAGATTGTCAGTCATAATTGCATGTTATTATGCATTTGTGTAAGAGAAATTTCACACTGTAGATACAAACAAGTACACTTGTCAACTCACAATCTCTGTGAGAATGAATTGTTTGTAGTGAGTGAGAAATTGCATCAGGAGGTTCATCTTGTGTTTTTGAAAGTAGGGAACATGATAAAGTGTTGCTGTCCTATGCTTTTGCCACTGTGACAGACAATGATAGAGAGTTCCTTTTTCTGATGTTAGTGATAAAGTCATTCTACTTGTTTTTCTATTCCATACAGTAAAATAAAAGCTTTGCTCCATAGCCCAATTGTGCATGTAGAAACTAAGATCAAGGGGTGAATCATAGAATCATAGAATTAACTAGGTTGAAAAAGACCTGTAAGATCGCAAAGAGCAGCTCTTCCCCCAGGACTGCCAAGTTCACCCCTAAACCATGTCACCTTTTTATGTAGCCTCCAGCATGCAAGGGCTACACAGGATCTCTGATGTATCACATCTCAAATGGCTGGATACTCATTTAGAGAAGGATAATGAAAGTTAGTTTTTATTCCATGGTAAGACATGTAACTGCCTTACCAGCACACTCCCTATAAGATGAGAAGCCATATTTTTACCAGGAATGGAAATGCCCTGAAATGCCTTTATGACAGCTATACCATTAGGAAATCAGTGCAGAATTTCACCAAAGACAGAAGTAGTGCTTCCATGATAAGTACTGGCACTGGTATTTATATTTCATTCATACAGAACAACAGTTACTGTGTAGCAAGTGTCAGCTACATTTACAGTGCCATTCTGTCATCAGTTAATTTTGTGTTAGTGAGAAAGGTTGTAATCTCGATTCTGTATTGGCTACAGTTACAGGATTGTTGGAAAATACTAGACTGAGTAAGAACATCAGTGGAAGTTTTGTCTTTATAGGAATTTTTTTCTGGGTTTCTTTGTTTTCTTTCAGGCAATCTTGCAAACACCAGTTAACATTTTATTTGTGTGTGTGAATATTTGCTTCATGTCTAAGAATGAATCTGTGAGATCTTTTTTTCCTGAGCCCACAGGAAGAGTCATAGGTAAGCAAATTAGCAGTTTCTGTGCATTCTGTTTAGGAAGGGCAAATACTAGTAATACTTGAAATATTTTACAGATTTTAAGTATTCCTGTTTGATTTAGACTTTTGTCATGTATACGTCTTAATCTTCATGAATAGAGTTTTCTTGGATTTTGGGCTTCATCTTATTGTCTAATCAACTCTTTCTATAATGTATGCTTACCAAATTCTGCTGGTAACAGCTGCTACTGCTTTTTTTATTTTGTAAAAGAATTATTTTGCACTTGATTTGAGGGCTGTAATAGAGAGGAACTCTCTATGTGTTAATTTCCAAAGTGCTGGAGATAGAGCTTGCTACTTCTTTTCATGAAATACTTGACCTGTGCAGAAGCATAAAAAGTCGCTCATATATGTAAATATTAAAATATATAAATAGATGCAGACATATTTATAGATACGGCATATTCACAACTGATCAGTTTACACCTCCTTGTCTTTGAACACTTTTTTTAAGCTTTTGTTCCTCTATGTTTTTTTTATGAAAATATAATGGTATTTGTGTCAAAAGTCCAGTTAGGTCGCTATTTTGTTTTCAACAGCAGTGGATAGCAAATGCCTGTAGGTACATGTCAGAACAGGATAAGCAGATTGCAGTGCGGTCACCCAGCATTCAGTGGTTTCTGGTTCAGAAGGCTTCTGTGGCAAACATGACATGTTTGTGTTGAATAGCTCTGATGTTTTTTGGGTTTGGTTTGTCATTGATTTTTGTTTGTTTTCCCTTCCCACATGAAGATCTAAACACTTTTTGAATCTATGTGAGCTTTTAGTGTCCATGATGCTATGTGACAGAGAATTTCACAGCATTACTGTGTGGTTCATAAGGAAGTTTCTCCCTTAGTTTCAAAGCTTGCTACCAAACATTTTCGTTGATCATAATTCTTTTTGAAAGACTTCGAAAATTATTTACTGTTAATTTTCTCTGTGCAACTCATAATGGAGGTATGTATCATACCTCCTTTATAATTTTTGAGTCTTAATTGCTGTAATTTCATTAATTGTTGCTGATAAGAGAACAGTTTAATTCATGTTGGGCGTTTTGCAGATCTATTATATCCTTTTGGACATGTGAAAAGCAAAGGTCTTCATAAGATTCTAAAATTGGGTGCTGTACTTTAAGTGCTGAGGTGATTCAGACAGAGCACTTGCCTTAGGCTGCATATACCTGTGTGGTTTATTGAAAATGTATGTCATTTTTTGATTGACATTGTGAGGATTCAAGCTGTTCCTGTGAAAATCCATTCTCAAGCAACTTAAAAGGTTGTCCACAGAAAGTTGTTACTGTTCTTTAGTAATGAGCAGAGATTTGTAATGTTGTTGAAAATAGAATTTAATTTTTGGCTTTGCTTAAAAAATTTTCAGTATCTTACAGTTTCCTTTAACTCAATAAGAAGCCTAGGAAAGCCTAGTCTAGCAGGCCAGCCGCATGCCTCTATGTATACAAATATAACTTTCCTAGTTAAGTGTTGTATAATATGATTTTGTGCCATTTATTGCTGGAAAATATTACTTATTATTGTCTTTCACTGGACTTGTGCTAGCAGAATGGACGTAAATCATGTTGTTTGAAGTCATCTATGTTATCTAAGAAGTTGATGCTTTGTGATTTAAGAGCCTTGCTTTGAAGATAAAAGTCTGGACTTGAACTTGTAACTAATATTGTATGTCCTTAAGTTTATCGTGCCTAACATATATATACATGATAGACAATCTTGTGTATCTGTATTAAAAACTTCAGAAGGGGATACTGAAGACTGATCTTTTATCTGGTGAGCAATCAGTCTTGTAGATGGTGCTCTGAAGTTTGCTTTTGTCTCTAAAGAACCTATCAACCATTTTTCATCCATGCAGACTAAAGAAAAATAAGGAACTCTACTTGTATTTTGTCCTTATACCCTTCAATACTTTGGTACATTCACATGAACTAGAATAGTTGAACAGAGCTTTGTGATTCTTGTTACAAAAATACCTGTTTTGTTAATAGCTAGGTCAAATGAATCTACAAAGCAGTTTGTAGATGTGGTAATTCAAAATGAGGATCATCATAAGGAATAATAGGTTTTCTAAAGTTTTTAGACTGTGGTGCTGAACCTGACTAAAAGAAAACAAATCCCAGACAGTTTTTAAAGAAATGCAAAGGGTTCACAAGTGAGTCAGTGGCCTGTGCTAATGAAGACATGAGAATAGATGCATACCAATGTGGAGTTGATTCAAAAATAAAACAAAACAAAAAAATCCATCTGAAAACTACTGCAAGTTCCATAAAGCTACAGCATCATGTTATCATTTCTCATTATCCAGAGCCACAAGTATTACAATTTTTTAGAATTAATTTTAATAAAAAAAATTAAATTTTAACATGGACTTGTGAGTTTGTAATTTTTTCAGTACTACAGCAGTATAGAGAAACACTATATTATTTTTAAAGTAATTCTTGAGGTTCTCTCAAAATATTGTGAGTGACGGAATATTAGGAGGAATATGTAAAGTACCAAGATTTGAAATAAAATAGGCAACACTCTACCAGTTTAGCAGAAGGATTAACTGATATCAGATTTTTTGACTCCTTGGTGTACTCTTAGATTTCTGTGAAGTAAATAGAATGTTGCATGAAAAGTTCTATGACTATTTGATAAATTTTGTTCAGAATAATATTTGTTGTACACTGCTTGGTGATATGCAAGAGGTGATGTGGTGTTGAAGACTGCTTGCATTTTTACTGTGTGCACATTTTGTTTGTGTTTGCATTTGCGTTTTGTGGTTTGGTGGTGTTTTGTGTTTTTTGTTTTTTTTTTTTTTTGGTTGGTTGGTTGTTTTTTTCCAAATAATTTTAAATTGTGTTATAAAAGAGAGCAGTTCCCTAATGTTCATGACAGTGTGACAACAACCCGCTTTCTTTTATCTTACATTAAGGATTTCTACCTGTATGCAGCCTGGGCCCATCGCAAGTGGGAAGAATGAACTTCGGAAAAGATGTCAGCACGCTAAAATATTTCACTATCTGTGGCTTACAGGAGGGGTATGAACCCTTTGCTGTTAATACAAACAGAGATATCACCATTTGGCTGAGTAAAAGGCTCCCTCAGTTTCTGCCAGTGCCACAAAATCATGAACATATTGAGGTTTGTGATCCTATTAAAATGCTTCTAAGACACTTCTTCCATGAATATGTTTGAATTACATTTCTACTTTTGTTGTTCTAGACAAAATTTTTAATGTGATATGTTGGCCCAATTCTGGATGAAACTTGCACCAGCTACCAATTTCTTACATTGATGGAATTGATAATATTTCTTTGTCCTTGAAATCTGTTGTGTCTGAATGTGAGATTTTCAGAGACGAATTCTACAAGATGTCCTCATTAAGAGATCCTTGTTCAGAGAGAGCAATGTTTGTAAACAGCTTCCAGAAATGAGGCATTTCTGCATAAGAGATACCATGTGTTCTGGAATGATTTTTTGCATAACTAGTTGGTTTGGATATTAATAAATATTTATTCACCAATCGTGTCAACACTTATGTCCCTCTCAGTTGTGCATCTTGATGGAACTGAATTAATCATTCAGTCTGCCATGAAATCCGCCTGAAATTGAAAGAGCTCTTTTTCAGCTGATGTATGTCACTTGTGATATTTAAGAAGTAATTTGTGTTCTTGCATATGTACATGTATGATTTATTTTGATTGGTTTGTGTTGTTCTGGGCAGGCCTGCATTTATGTTGCTGAGAGTTATGATGGGAGTGGGTTTTTTTTATATAACAACGGAACAACAGAAATTTCCAGTCCTCATGGTATTTATTTTCGCTTAAAATGGCAGCATATGATTACATTTGATTGTTAACAGCATATTATTTCAAGTTTTGCAAGTCATGGATGCATGTTGTAGAAATAGAAGTTGAATATTTAAAAAGGGGGAAAAAACGTCAGCTTCAAAACAACTACATCTTTATATTTGGTAGGTAATGAGAATTGATGGCACCATAGACAGCTGCCCCTGCCTGAAGGTCACACAGAAGTCCTTTGGTTCACAGAACAGTAAAACAGATGTCATGTTTTTTCGATTAAGCATGCCCATTGAATGTGCTGAGGTGTTCTCAAGATCAGCTGCAGGAGGGTTACCAAGCACTGGTTTTTTTGCCCCGAAGAATGACTTGGAGGATTATGATGCTGATTCTGATTTTGAGGTTCTAATGAAAACTGCTCATGGGCATCTAGCTCCTGATCGGACAGAAAGAGAAAAAGATAGTACAAAGCCAGAGTTAAACAACCATAAAGATTATGTTCAAGAAAAGCCTTCACGTCTTAAACAAAGGTTAGTAGCACATTTGGCTTGCAATTTTATGTTGTGTTCCTTTCTCACCCACCTTTTTTCTTTAATTTTTTTTTTTTTCTGTTTCTTGAATTGTAATTCAAAAGACATGCCAATCAGGTCAGCAGAGATTTTTCCCTAATTCTGCCCTAAATTTGAATATAACACAGTAGGCAGGACAGTTAACCTTCATGTGATTAAATTACATCATATTCAATATATAGATTAAAATTAAGCAGAAAAATTAAGCCATATTTGAACATTTTTAAAAACCTATAATTTGGTGTATTATGAAGGCTTTTGTGGTCATTAAGTGAAGTACATTTTAAAACCATGGAGATCCTTTCTGGCAGAACTACAAAGTGACATGGAACATTTTTTCACATGGCTTCCAAAAAGCTGGAGATGTTAGATAATCTTTATGTGGAAATGTATATTAGCTTCTCATCTCACTCAATGATTCAAATAGTCATAAGAGTGTTCTCTAGCAGACACTTTTATCCTCATTTTTCTTATGGAATCTGGAGCAGAACACCTAACTTTTGACGGTGCTGTGGAGATGGAAACACTATGCCATTAACTGGGCAATATTACTGTAGCTTTCCATTTCTTTTCTGCTCTTCTTAACCAAACTTGGTTTCTTAAATGTTTCAGTTGCAGAATAAATCAGTTGCGCATAGGTGGTGTTTTTAAATGCATTCTTCCAAATTGATAGATGTTTAACAGCCTGGTAGTTTTTTTCAGGTTGCACGACTTTAGTTTCCAGTTAATTTTGAATGTATAATTTAAGCTCAGAGTTCATTTAAACATATTTTGAAATGAGTTTGTCTCTTTCTCTCTTCCAAATAATTTATTCTGTTTTAATCTGTATGAAATTCATAACCTAACCAGTGTTATGTAACGATAATGTAATCAATACTATGTATTTAGGGCTACCATAAGAGATATATATTTAGGGATGTAATGTATCAATGTAAAATTGTGTATGTATGATATATTGAGCTTCTCATACAGATTTTGATTTTATTTATTACAGATTTATGCTCAGGAGGACAAAGCCAGATTATAGCACCAGTCACTCTGCTCGGCTTACTGAGGATGTGCTAGCAGATGATAGAGATGACTATGATTATTTGATGCAAACTTCCACGGTATAGTAACATAGGATTGGTATTTTAGCTGTTTGCTTTGCTAATCCTGCTGAAGTTAGGCCACTATGTTCCTTATGTTTTGACTTGTCAGTCTAAAACAGTTTCCACATGGAAACCCATAAGTGAATTGAATGGATTTTTGAACCTACTGTTGATAACACCAACCACAAAAGAGGAAGAATAAGTAATTCTAGAATAATGGAATAAATAGGAAAAATAGCATTAAACAGGGTTAAGGGCTACACTGTTACTCAGCATTTATTTAATGGAATCCCCAGTGAAAGTTCTGTGCAAGTTTTGTGCATCTTCTCTGATAAGATCAGCTCCATAAGCAGTTGTCTTAAATTTTTAAAGGGAAAAAAACCACTTCTGGATGTATTCTCCTCTTTCTAGAAGATACTAGATACTAGAAACTGAGTCACCTCCAGTATAGAAATTGTGACTGCACTACAAAAATGTCCTAGAATGCTATGATGCAGAAGCCTACAATACAATCATATAAGCTGCATTTTTAATGCTTTCAGTTGTTTTTAATATACATATTTTGTTAGCTGTATTTTGATTTGTTTTTATATTCTTTTGTTTCTTTGCTTATGTATTGCACTTGATGAAGCCTTTACTGCTTTTGAAGAGATTACATGTTTCCAGATTTTGAAGCAACAAATTAATTCTGAATCAAACTGATAAACTGGAAACCAAATACTAACATTTAAAGATTTTTTTTTTTTTTTTTTGACAGTACTATTATTCAGTGAGAATATTTCCTGGGCAAGAACCTGCTAATGTCTGGGTGGGCTGGATTACATCTGACTTTCACCAGTATGACACAAGCTTTGACTTGGAAAGAGTGCGTACTGTCACAGTTACACTGGGAGATGAAAAAGGGAAGGTTCATGAGAGGTTGGTTGAAATTTTCTTAAAAAGATTACGTATTTTATACCTATAAAAGCAACTAACAATCTATAAACTGTGAATACACCTCATTTAATAGAGTTACATTTATGTTAACAAAATGTAATAAGAAAAAGTGTAACTTGTTCTCTTGCTTGTGAAGAAACAGCGATGTGATTATTACTCCATGTATATAATAATAATCTAATCAAATCAATAGGCATAGCTTCTCTGTGTAGTTTCAGCCTATGGTCTTGTAAATACTGACTTACAAACAGTAACAAAGTAGAGCAAAATACCTGGTAACGTTTTTGGAAGTTTTTGATTTTGAGCAGGCTGGAATTGGTGCAACACCTCCTCTCAGCACTTCAGCTTGTGATCCTGCCAGAAACTGTGTTTTAACATAAAAGATTTGTAACATTAACTTTGAAAGTCAGTTTTGTATCATAGAATCGTAGAATAGTTAGGGAAGGAAAGGACCTTAAGATCATAGAAACATGGAATTATAGAATAGAATAAAATCATAGAATAGTTAGGGTTGGAAAGGACCTTAAGATCATCTAGTTCCAGCCCCCCTGCCATGGCCAGGGACAACTCATACTAAACCATGCCACCCAAGGCTATGTCCAGTCCGACCTTGAACACCACCAGGGATGGAGCATTCACAATTTTTCTGGCCAACCCATTCCAGTGCCTCACCACCCTTACAGTAAAGAATTTCTTCTTCATATCCAATCTAAACTTTCCCTGTTTAAGTTTCCACCCGTTACCCCTTGTCCTCTCACCACAGTCCCTCATGAAGAGTCCCTCCTCAGCACCCCTATAGCCACCCTTCAGATATTGGAAGGCTGCTATGCAGTCTCCATGCAGCCTTCTCTTCTCCAGGCTGAACAGCCCCAACTTTCTCATCCTGTCTTCATAGGGGAGGTGCTCCAGTCCCCTGATCATCCTCGTGGCCCTCCTCTGCACTTGTTCCAAAAGTTCCATGTCCTTTTTATGTTGAGGACACCAGAACTGCACACAATACTCCAAATGAGGTCTCGCAAGAGTAGAGTAGAGGGGCAGGATCACCTCCTTCATTCTGCTGGTCACACTCCTTTTGATTCAGCCCAGGATACGGTTGGCTTTCTGGGCTGCAAGCGCACACTGCTGGCGCATGTTCATTTTTTCATCGACTAACACCACCAAGTCCTTCTCCACATTGCTGCTCTGAATCTCTTCCCTGCCCAACCTGTAGCTGTGCCTGGGATTGCTTTGACCCAGATGTAGTAGGACATTGTACTTGACATGGTTAAACTTCATGAGGTTGGCATCAGCCCACCTCACGTGTGTCAAGGTCCCTCTGGATGGCATTCCTTCCCTCCAATGTATCTACCAATCCACACAGCTTGATTTCATTGGTAAACTTGCTGAAGGAACACTCAATCCCACTGTCCATGTCACTGATAAAGATGTTGAACAAGACCGGTCCCAACACTGATCCCTGAGGGACACCACTCATTATTGGTCTCCAGCTGGACATTGAGCCATTGACCACAACTCTTTGCTTGCGGCCATCTATTGAAAAGACCCTCTCAAGGAAACAACAATCAAAGGGCTTGGGACCTGCTCATCTCCTGGACTAATTTTCTCCCAAGTCCTCAAATAAACGTATTAGATTCTTCAGTCATCTTGGGTATAACAAAGTGGGAAAAAAAGAAACCATAAAACTGTCAATCATTCTCCCTCGCAGTTCTATCATTTAATTTATTTGGCTATTTTTTCCTATCTTTGTAATTACAATATTGTACAAAGTGTAAGATAACATTCAATTACTGTAAAATAAGATTTAATTATGTCATGATGAGATTCATTAGTTAATATTTGTATAGCACACTGAACATGTAAAGTGGTTAGCAAGTGCTAAGTATTAATCTTGCTGTTTCAGAAAACAAGGAAATTTGCTTTGGTGGAACAGAAAAAGCATACTAAACACATGCATTTGGAGCAGATCTTCAGCTGGAATAAACTGGTGCTAGCTCCTTGGCTGGGCCAACTTTCCATCTTTTGCAGGAACCTTGCCCTCTTATTGGATCAGTTACATCCACAAGGCCCTCAGTGATGAGGCTCTGATAAAGCCACTATAGGAGCAAGACCTCTTTCCCTCCATAATGGTCTGTTGTATTATTTAGTACATTCAGTGTTAGAATACCTTAGCCTCTGTACCTTCCAGCTTCCAGGATCTCTGTGCCTCCAAAGAGATCATGTGAATATATGGTCTCAGCCCCTAACTGATGCTTGCAGTAGCAGGGATTACATTTTTTCTATGGAGGTCTAGGGCACCACAAACCAAGTTTGGGTGGCTGGACTCAGGGCTTACGTGCAAAATAACAGCAAATAAGCTTGCAAATCTTTCACTAGCTCTCCTCACATTATGGCACATTTGTCAAGACAGCACTTCTCAACAGAACAAAGGAAAGATGGGAAATCTGAGAGTTGATGGTCTTTCATTGTGCTCTGAAGCTGTAATAAACATGTTGTAAGATCCACTAAGGACCATGCTATGAAAACGCAAAGGGCATGGGGAAAACATATATTTGGAAAGGGGTATATTAATATGAAATAATGAGTGTCCTCTAATGCTCCTAATGAATACACTGAAGGGACTAAGCTAAGGTTGCACTGCTTTGACTTACAGAAGCATGTAGAGGAAGAAGCACTAATCAAAAATGCTACATGGCTGTGTCACTATTAGCTGGCAGCTGCATCCCAACCCATTACTTCTTTGTTGTGTGAAACAGAACAATTCATCTGCTCTGAGAAGCAGCCCAAAGGCTACAGTCTCCTAAAACTGGCTGCTGTGATCTCCTGGCTTAACTACAGTGCCTGGGAGGCTGGGACATCACAGTGACAGGGCCAGCCAATCCCCCAAAAAGGTCTCTTGAAAGAGCTACCCAAAAGACAGCAACCCTTAAGGCAATGAAAGCAGTGGGGCTGATCCTGCCCGCCACAGGGGAAACCAGTAAGTTCCTACTTGTATGAGTCCCGTGAAAACTTATATGGCTGCAGTATAAATAGTTTGCCCCTGTTCTTCTTTATAGCCCCAAGAAGAGTGCTATTAAAAGGCATTCACATACTTTCAACATCCCCACCTTCTCTCAAGTGTGCTTTTCCAGAAAGCCAGTGTTTAACTCTCAGCATCCCATCCTCCACCTCTGCCAGGTTGCACAGTCTCCATACCTGTGTACACTGAGATGTGACACGTTCTCCAAATCCATCCCCCATCCTTTCGAGATTCGCTTATGCCCCCTTTAGGTGCAAGCTCACCATGCTCAGGCAGACTAAAAGGCAGTCAAGAGAAGCGGTGGGTATGGTGACTATCTGCAGCCACCTCGGAGCACAGAAATGCAGCAGCCCTGTGAACCCCACTCTGTAAGGCAGCTAATGAGCGAGACTGTGCACCGAAGTATTTATTGTTGCTGGAGCGCTTTAATTAAGTGAGAACCGTTGTGAGAGTAAATACAGAAGTAAAGCAGCAGCTTCCCACGCAGGAACACCTCCCTCCACTGGTAAACCTGGCTGCAAAGAAACTCCCTCTGCTTGCCTCCTTCATGTTTTAAGAGAAGCAAGAAGTCTCAATCATCCGGCAGAAAGAAATCTTCATGGCACGCAGGTTTAACAGCACTCTTCAGTATCTGAGGGGAGCACCCAAGCTGCCCCATTGCCTGTGAGTCCCTGCCTTTTGCATGCAACAACCTCCCATCACTCACAGTGCTCAGTCTCCCTGTTGTGATCATCTTCCTCCCACTGCTGAAGGCAGCATGGACCCCCAGGTCACCCCCTTCATCTCAGCAGGGCTGGGGAGCCAGGGAGGCACCTCTGTAGCTCTTGTGACTGCAGTGCCAGCTCTTCTCCATCCAAAACTGTCTGATCATCAGGCAAAAGCTTCTTTTACCCAGATTTTTTTGACTTAAAGCAAAATAGGGCATAAGGAGGTACCAGAACAATATGGCAGGTCAAGGAATGTCCCAGGCTGGTCCCTAGAGCTAAGGGGGTCATGTTGCTTGTTGTTCTATTTTTAAGGCACCTGAATGAACAGCCATATTTGTCTTGTTGGGGTCAGCAGGAACTCTGCAGTTGACAGCATTTCTGGAATCGGTTAGGTGTTCCCCACCTCAATTTCAGTTGTACTTTCTCTGTTTTTTAATCAACAGCAAATCAAAAAACAGTGCACCAGCAAAATGACAACGCACCTTCTCCAATGATTCTTTCCTCGAACAGGTTGAGTCTGAGTCCGGGCTGCTAGCACCGATGTTCCTAAAGGGGAAAGCAAGCCAGCAGCCTGCGACTTTCTCCCCTCATATTTAGCTTATCCCCTTCTGAGCTTGCTCAGCCAACACTTCCACCTAGTGGCCTGCTCCATGCATGCTGGGATGGTGGACGTCCTTGAGAGAAACGGGATCAGCACTTTTTAGAGTAAAAACTATAATCTTACAGAATCACCAGATTATTTCTCACTAGATTGTGTCAGGCCACTTAGCTTTCCCCTCTGAAGTGCAGGGCTGATTATCATGCAGTGCTGTGCAGCTGCATATGACTAGCATGCACATTGTAAAAGTAATCAGTAGTAAATCACTTCTGAGACAACACTCCGTTGCGTGTAAATTATTACTTTGGGCAGTCATTTGGAATAGATGAGTTTTGCAAAGTAAATTTAAGCAATCCTGGTAGAGATTCTGCTCTCCTTAGGGGGACAAACTGGCCTGCCAAGCAGTCAGCACAGAGGAATTGATGCACCCAGGTCTCTCTGAGCACTGATCCAGCTCTGCTTCTGATCCATGTGCTTTCTGGGATAAATTGCTTGAGCTTTTTGCCTTACCTTCTCTACCTGAACCATGCAGATGACACTTTGGAAGGAGTCTTAAGGCTAACTACCATGTTAACTGCTTTGGGTACCAGCTCAGTATTCCCTTAAGGATAACCTTTGTGCTTGATCTCCAGTGCCTCACCTGGATCTTGGCATTACAGGAATTGTAGAGGATAGCAAGGGAGAAGGCTGCTGTCAGATAGTGTGTCTCTTGGGGCACACCCTGAGCAGGTCTGAGACCACAGCTAAGATACATTGATTTGTTACCTTTAGAGCTAAGGTTTTATTTTTATGACAGCATTGGAACATTGCCTTAGAGACTGGTGACAGGCAGAAGCATCTGAAAAATGACTAGAAAACTCCCACAATGTAGTTACATCTGTTTCCCAGGCCCATTTCTAGTTGCAACAATGCTCCCTACATTATTGTATATATTTTGACAGCAGTTAAATTCCCCCATATGACACCAATCCCCTGGACCACAGTCTCCTCTGCAGAGTAAGAAGCAAGGAAATTAAAGCCTCAAAATAAAGCACACACTAGGGAAATACATCTTGTTCTGCATCACAGTTAGGCAATGAGATAGTAGGGGTGACAATGGACACCCAAGGAATAATCAAGAACAGAAGTGAAGCTCCTGAATTCTCGATACAATATCTCATTTGTTAGGTTATTCTTTCTCCTTGAAACATCTTGCTGTGGGAGAAAGCCTCAAGACAGCTAGAAAGGCAAAGGTTTATTATTATTCTTTCAGGGCAGAACAGCTCTGCCTAATATGTTTTTAAAGACTATAGTCATCTACGAAGGATATCAATAATTAAGAGAAGAAAACAATATTATTATGGAAATAAAGAGATTTCTGGGTCTGTAAGAAAATGGTATTTCCTGATGACTCATTGGCATCCCTTCCAGCTCTAGGACAAACAGCATGGAGAGCAAGAAACACTTGTTTCTCAGAAGGAGCACCCTGCTCTGTCCAGGTCGATACGTAGGGCTGATGCCCTGCAATTAAAGACAAGCTGTGAAAGGATTTTCACAGTTTTCTAGTTTTACTTTGCTGTTTGCATTAGGGTGGTGAGAAATCCTTCCCCTCTCCTTGCCCCTGCATCCCCAGGTCACTAAAGAGATGCTGGCTGTGATGGACCAGCAGGAATCTCTCCTGCTCTCCCATAGTGGGGCAGCAAGACCTGCTAGGGCTCTGCACACCTCAACACACAGGGCTACCTTTCCAGAAGTGGTGATAGAAGTGAATATGCTGCTGGACTTCATGCTTTCCACACACTCTACAAGTGTAAAATGGCTTTTGCTGGATCTGAGAAACAGAGGACTAGCCCTTGCCTGTGCATTTTACAAGAACCACTCATACAACTAGGGTCACACACAGTCATGTATGCAGACGCTGCAACATATGTCAGTATTATTCCAATGCCATAAAATTGCCATGGGCAAGATAGGTCCTATCTTTCTGGAGATGTCTGTGCTGCAGGTACTACTGCCTAGCAGACAGATTCAGCTATTTTGGACACCAATAGCTGTGTAGCCTTGGCAACATATGAGTTTCCTGGAGTCTGCCTGGAGGGCACTTATAGCTGACTTCACTTTCATTGAGGGCCAAAGTAGTCCCTGGGTTTGCTGGAATGTGTTAGTGACAGAAAAATGTCATTGCTGCTTTGATGTCCTTAAGTGGAGGTTTACTATAAGGAGCCTCCTGCCATAGGAGGAAATTGCTGCTCCAAATTTCTTACAAACAGATCATTTTCTTTGGACTGAGAGTCATCGTATAATTAGAGGAAAAAGATGCTGCTCCCTCTCCCAGTCTAAACCCACTAACGAGCCAGCACCCTACTGCCCACAGAGATTGCGGACACCAAGAAATGCTTCTTTTTCCCTTATTTGTTTCACATATCCTGATTTCCTCTCCTCTAAAGCAGTGCTGGGATGATCACTATATCTGTAGTACCTCTGTGACAGTGTGGCCACCAGAAATGGAAGTACCACTCACAGCCCAAGTTGCCATAACTAGCTGAGCTCAGGTGCTCCTGACTCAGTCCAGAAAGGAAATAAAATGTCTTGTTTGAGGTGACTTCCATAAATCCAGTAAGCTACATGGACACACTTGTCTGTGCCTCTGGAGACTGCATAGATAAAGAACTTCAGACTTTTCATACCAGCTCTGCACCTACAGGAACTTTTCTTGGAGTCTGCTCTACGCTGGGAGCTACAAATAAGCTCAACAAGTGTTTAGTTGAGTTTTAAATGGGGCTTCTTCCTCTCTAAGCAATGTTAATAAAGACATGTGTGTTAGGTCTTAGACATTTCTGCCTTCCAGTGTCTCCAGTGAGCACCAGTGCCCTCAGCTCAGGCTGGGAGTTAAGATAATAAGTGACTCCAGTTTCAGCTCAAGCTTGTTTTCCTGCAGGCAAGCAAGAGTTAATACCACAATAGCACCTTCCCCCAGGGTGCACTGCATCATTATCCCAATGCTCATGGCTGTATGCTATGGTGGGTGCTTTATGGTGGATGAGTGGCTTCAGTGCTACTCAGTGCCGCTTCATTTATTTGCTATCAGAAAGACAGAGAAACAAATTGTGTGTCAGTGCACACCTATTCTTCAGGGTTCACCCCAGAGAAGGAAATCAATGACTCAGCCTCTTCCTGAAGCATCTATGTTTAAGTATGGGGAGTGAAGTCTGACGTTTTGTGTGTGTGGTTCAGCATTGCCATTCATCTTCACTCTCCAAATCAACAATTATCTGGATTCCCCCAGGAGACAAACATGCTCCTTTCATAAGGTTGGAGTAATGACTAGGAAGCGGCGGTGTGTAACAGGATCCCCAGTGCTAGGCTTTGCCTGATAACCACATACACTAATAAAATAACCCCGAGTTGGTTCCAGTCCTTAACGTTCCCTTATTACTATTCTATGGGGCTTGTGTTGGGAAGAGAAACATCACTCGCCTGCAAACTAATATCCAAATGGAAGCCGTGCTTAGCATCTTACATGGGTCCTCATAAATTTGAGTGAGTTCTCTGTGTCTCTTCCATCTCATTGACCTGACAGGATGATCACTCCTCGCTACTGCACTGGCTGTGTTCCTTGCCAATAACCCATGAGGAAAAATTCTACATTGACATATAGCTTTCCTAATTTCTTCACCTATAACTTTTTTTTTTAACCCTTCCTCCCTGTCTAACTCAGAGCACTTTTGGAAGCAAAGAGATTTTTCTTCAAGCACAAGACCTTTCTTTTCTCAGAAGGCTAGAGAAAAAGTTGAATGAGGTCAGCATAAGGGGTCCATCAAGCTCCTTTCAACAAAAGTTTCTTGGGTTTAGGATGAGATGTTTCAGTCCACCCAAAGGCGTAGATCAGAAGAAGATGCTAAGATACATACCTAAAAACCAATCAGTTAAACTGATAAACAGTGCTGAACTGTGGGTTATATCTAACCTGGCTTGACACTCTTTTTCAGTACCTTTGTGCTCTGTGTGCATGTGCTGACCTTGTTTGTACTTATATGAATGGGGAGAGCAGGAGCTTGTGTATTTGCTCTAGATGTTATTGATTATGAACTCTTTCCTGTATGTAAGTCTGCTTGCCTCTTTACGTAAGTTATAACTATCCATACCAATTTTCAGTTATGTATTAAAAGATGTCTCTCTCTCACCCAGGGGACCTTGACATCAGTTAAAAATGCAGCCTGCACATACAAGCTCAACTTCAGAGCATGAAAGACACAGTACTCATCCTATGGTACAACAAACTGAATTCTTGTGCCTACATGCACCGTCATTTGTTATAGTCAGACCCTGCCTGGGTCTGATAACAGCAGCAGAAGCCCAGACAAAGACAAGGATTAAGAAGCAGGCAGAAGCAGAGAAAAGATTGTGGAGAAGAGAAGCAGAGATGGGGAGAAGGAATAACAAAAAGAAAAAAAGAACAAAACATTTACATTTACCTCCTCTCATGCATAGACCACAAAGCTCCCTGCCAAGAAACAGCCACCCTAATTTTACTTGCCAGGAGACTCAGCATTGCAAGGGGAAATAGTTGCTCAGGGCTGTTCTCCAGGCAAGAGGCAGAGCTGTCAGGTATCCCACCACCTCCTGGGGCCCAGCAGCCCAGTGCTCCAGCAGCCCAGCCTCCACAGCTGAGAAGTCCTTAGCTTCTGCCATCCACAGCTGGGATGCTCTCCCCAGGGGATATGTCCTAGAAACCCCACACGGTGGAAGTCAAGACCATGGTATGGAGCATTAGAAAGTCATTGCATACTGGTGTTGGGAGGAAAGGGTGACCTAGGCTCATTAAAACAGGGCAAGTAGCCAGTCTAACTTTCCTGAGTATATGTAATGATACCAGGGAGGCTGGGGGACAATTTCTGAATATGACAGGTGACAGTGAGTGAGAAAAGACAGCCTTGTCCTGCCCTATGCTGCTTCGTCTACAGGTCCTTGTACCACAAAGGTTTATTTTCCACAATGCATGGAGCAGCAGGGAATTTCCACAGGACTGACAGAAAGCTTGTGTTGAGCTAATATTTTAAAAGGGTAAAGGAGACAACCAGGTAATTATAGGCCTGCCAGGCTGACATCGATCCCTGGTAAAATAATGGAGCAGCTAATAGGGAGAATATAATTCATGCCCATCAGGAGGGGTTTATGGAAAATAGACCCTGTCAAATGAACTTAATATCTTTCTTTGCCTTGATTGCAAGTTTAGGTGATGAAGTCAATGGTGTTGATGAAAAAAAACATTTCAGATTTTCCAAAGCATTCAGCTAGATACCACACATTGGCTGGATTTAAATCCTAGAACAACACAAAGCCAACAGAGTATGTACTGAATGGATTAAAGTGACTGATGACTGAAAATACAATTGAACACAGAAAGCTGTCATCTTGCAGTTGTGGGGTTGGATCCCACAAGGTGAGGTGGGTGGCATGATGGCATTTCACATTCATACCAATGATCTACTAAAATCTTTTACTAAAATCTGTCATGCTAACATTGGAAGGGTGGAAATTGCAAGGAGAGATCACTGGTGCAATAACTTTGCAATTTCTTAGTGAACTTGGCAGAAACAAGTATGTCAGGATCATACATGTTTCAGTTCAGTCATATGTGAAGTAAACATCTAGGAACAGAACATATAGGTGGCATCTATAGGACAGGGAACAGACAAGCATAAATACTCACTGTGATGCTGCCACCAAAACATCTGATAAAACACTTGACTGGGGCCACCCGTAGGGCAACAAGGAGACAATTTCATCACTTTTTTGAAACTGGTGCAACCACAGCAGAAACCCAGGCTGCTCAGCTCAAGCTGATGAGTTGGAGATGCTCCAGAGAAGATCCAAGGACAATGGTCTTGCTTTCTAAGGCAGGACTCCAACAGCAAAACAGTTTGGTTTACTGAAATGCTGTCTGCAGGGGTGATCTGACCACCATCTTTTGGCATCCAACAGAGAGGAAGATACCAGTAACAAAAGTATCGCTGATTTCAGTGGTGTAGCCACTTGCTGAGTGATACTTGCCTCTGAAACTGGTCCTTGATGCACAACTATACTCCCAGCATTTATCTCCTGTGTCTGTTGGAAAGGAAGATTACTTATCCACTGTGTCCAGACATTGGAACAACACCTAAGATAATAGTTGAAAAGTGCTACTTCGTGTATACTCACTATATAGATGCATATTAATTCTTGTGTCCTCTCAGCAAAGAGCAAACTGCAAAATTCCTCTTTTGTCCCAAATGGCTTCTTTTGCCTCAGAGGCTCTCAAAAAACCTTCCTGCTTGAACATGCACCATGCACTGCTTAATTGCATACCCTTTACTCTGTTTTAAATCACGATACTAAGTTGAACTAGCACAGATGGCTGTACATTATTAATTGTTTGCAAATAGTAATAAATGGCTCCATAGAGTGGACTTCTAATCTTATAAATAAAGTCCCTGCATCTGCATTGATGGTAGGCAGCATGTGCAAATGTTTTGGAGAGAGGTGAGCTCCCAGCCCCTATGGAATGCAAGCTTAGCATCTTAGCAGATCAACTATTTATTTTGTATTTCAATTAGCAAAGAACTCATCAGATCCTTGGGGGGGGGGGGGGGTAAAAAAAAAAAGGGT